>JALJCO010002418.1:0-133855 GCA_023101725.1 Atherinomorus stipes
TCCTCCTCTTTGGTCCGGATCAGTTAGATCAGTACCCCTACCAAAGGGTAACAAAAGGTCCGGTCGGATATAAGGGTACCCGTTGCTGTGTGCACGTCATTTACCGACCACCCAAATACAATAAAGACTTTGTAAATGACTTCTCTGATCTGCTGGCTGAAATTATGCCAAAGTATGACCGTGCCATTTTTTGTTGGAGACTTTTAACATTCATGTGTGTTGTCCTGATAAGCCGCTGGTGAAGGACTTTTTAAGTCTTATTGACTCTTTTAACTTGGTGAGTGTGTGTCTGGTCCTTAGCATGAACAAGGACACACGTTAGACCTCGTCCTTTCATACGGTTTATCTGTGTCTAACTTGGGATCTGTGACGATGTCATTTTTGATCATATGCCTGTTGTATTTGAAGTTGGTTTTTCCTGTGCTGATCTTAAATCTGGTGCTCCTCTACAGAACCGTCGGATGTTTAACTCTTTAACTGCTGGCCAGTTCTCTGTGGCTTTTAATCAGCTCTGTGTTCATCCCGCCTCTGCTAACACAGAGGAGCTCAGCACCGGCTTCAACTCTTTCTGCCGGACCATACTGGACTCGGTTGCTCCAGTAAAAACTGTGCAGCCCGGGGCTAAACCTGAGCCCTGGTTTAATGAGGTCACTTGTGAAGCTAGGCGGGAATGCCGCAGAGCTGAGCGGAGGTGGAAGAAGGACAAGCTGCACATTTCCCTTCAGATTCTTAAGGATTGTTGGCGTTCTTATCAGGACACGGTTAAAGAAGCTAAAAGAAAATACCTTGCTAGTCTTATTGAATCAAATCGCCACTACTCCACGTCTATTATTCAAAACCATTGACTCTGTCTCTTAATGCCCCACAGCCTGTCAGCTTGGAGGCATCTTCTGAGACTTGCAGTAGCTTCCTGCACTTTTTTATTGATAAGGTTGCTGCTGCAAGGACTCTCATCTCTGCCCCTGCATCTGACCCCACTACCCAAGTCTCTTGTCCTGCAGCTCTTGAGGAGCTTGAGCCAGTGTCTCTGTCATTTTTAGAAGATCTGATCGGCCATAGTAAGCCATCAGGTTCTCCCCATGATGTTCTCCCCCTAGGTTCTTGAGAGAAGTTTTTCCTGCTATAGGGCAGTCGGTTCTGGCCGTTATTAACAGCAGTCTCTCCTCTGGAGTTGTTCCTTTGGGTTTCAAACATGCTGTGATCCAGCCCCTACTTAAAAAACCTGGCCTTGATGGCAGTGTGCTGGCTAACTACAGGCCCATCTCCAAGCTGCCTTTTATTTCTAAAATTTTAGAAAAAGTTGTGTACACTCAACTCAAGTCGTTTTTAGATGAACATGGTGTCTTGGAAGTGTTTCAGTCTGGTTTTAAATCTCTGCACAGCACCGAGTCAGCTCTGTTAAGAGTGTTTAACGACATCCTCTTAGCAACTGACTCTGGTGACCATGTCATTCTTGTTCTTTTAGATTTAACAGCAGCCTTTGACACCGTGGATCACAACACTCTCGTGTCCCGGTTAAACCACCTCGTGGGCATTCGTGGTACTGCACTGGACTGGTTCAAGTCATATCTTTCTGATAGAAGTGTGAGTGTGAGTCTTGGAAACTGTGAGTCCAGCTCTGCTCCTCTTCCTTGTGGGGTTCCACAGGGTTCCGTGTTAGGACCCCTGCTTTTTTCTTTGTATTTACTGCCGCTGGGATCCATCTTGAGAAGGCATGGAATCTCTTTTCATTTCTATGCTGACGACAGTCAGATTTATGTGCCTTTAAAAAAGAAGAATGCCTTCTCCCTTGCACCACTACTGGCATGTCTTGATGACATTAAAGCCTGGTTGGCGCTTAACTTTTTGTACTTAAATGAAACAAAAACTGAAGTGATGGTGTTTGGTCCCAGTAGCCTTAATGAATCCCCCTGTTGACTTGAGCATTTTTACAGGGTTTTTAAAGCCAGTAGTCTCTAACTTGGGTTTTAAGATGGACAGTGATTTTAAATTGGATCGGCAAATCAGCTTTGTAGTCAAGTCCAGCTTTTATCATATCAGACAATTGGCTAAAGTCAAACCTTTTCTTGCACAACAGCACTTTGAAACAGTAATCTATGCCTTCATCACATCTCGGCTGGATTACTGTAACGCACTTTATTTTGGTGTGAGCCAGTCCTCCCTCGCATGTCTCCAGTTGGTGCAGAACGCAGCCACTCGCCTTTTAACAGGAGAACGTAAGAGGGAGCACATAACCCCCATCCTGGCCTCCCTCCACTGGCTGCCTGTGCATTTTAGAGTTCATTTTAAGATTCTTTTATTTGTTTTTAAATCTTTAAATGGTTTGGCCCCTCCTTACCTCTCTAAGCTTCTTCACCCCTACACTCCTGCTCGGTGCCTCAGGTCAGCTGACCTGCTGCTCCTGGAGGTACCGAGGTCCAGACGGAAGCTCAGAGGAGACAGAGCTTTTTCAGTTGCTGCTCCAAAACTTTGGAACGAGCCCCCCATTAGACAATCCTCATCACTGTCCATTTTTAAAACTCGTCTTAAAACCCATTTTTATTCTTTGGCTTTCAGCACAGCATGAGACTCCTGTTTTAGTGTATCGTGGTTTGTTTTGGTTGCTGATTTTATTTGGTTTTATAACTTTTACTTATTTATTTCTTGTTTTATTTATTTCATTTTATTAATTATTCTGTTGTTTTCAAAATGTTTTTAACTATCCGGTTGTTGTGTACAGCACTTTGTTCCAACTGTGGTTGTTTTAAAGGGCTCTATAAATAAAGTTGAGTTGAGTTGAGTTGAGAAAGCAGATGAACAGAAGTTCAAAATGACGTCCAGACAAAATGGCAGGTTGACTCAAAAGATGAACATGGACCCATCTCATTCAGGTCAGGACCTTCATCTCGGCATACATAGTGCGATTTTTGGCCGTTTTTGAGCCGATTTTACAGTCGTGTGGCAAGTTTGGCGATCGGGCCGACTCTTGGCCAAATCGTGTGTCATGTGTTTGTGGTGTATGGCAGGAGCAGGTGGTGGTGTTTACCAAGTAAGAAGAGTTTAGGATAATATGATTATAGCCATGACATTCAAATCTAATATGGGCAATAGTGTGTCTATGTTTAATTAATTGTCTTATATGGTTTTGATCTAATCCGAGCCTTTGTCTCAAGGAGTTTCGCTCCCCTATAAGAAGTATGGTCGAGGAGGGAAGAGGGGTCTTCTACCTCTGTCTAGGATGAACTCTGTCACTCCGTATTGATAATAAATCCTGAGGTGTTGACCTTCTATCACCAGACCCTACTCAGCCTTTCTCGTCCTTTTCTTGGGAAACCTTTCATCCACAACACAGCAGAGGATGGTTTGGATCCATCAACCTCTGGGTTATGGGCCCAACACACTTCACAGGGCTGCTCTGCTGCTCACCCCAGATGGGACTTGAATCCACAATCCCTGGTTTAGAGGCCAGTGTCTTATCCTTTAGGCCCCCCTTTATTGCTGAAGCCTCTGCATACAGTCAGTTTTGCACTTCATTGTTGAATCCATTGAAGTGTTGTCAGTGATTATAGCGTGGGCTGCTAGTTTTTAGGGGTTTGGTACTCCATTTGGTAGTCCTGAAGCTTATTGGTCCAAGTGGACCGTCAGACTCTGCCCCGGGGCCTTTTGATACCGGTTCTGGTACCATCCCTACTCACCTGCACACCTTTCTTTCTGTACCTGGCTGTGCAGACGACAGTGTTTCCAGTGGAGAAGACGTTTCTGACTGGTTCTGATGTCACACCAACATTCATTATGTGCATTTTCCAGCCGTCACTGATCAGCGGCGTCCTGAGGCTCAGAAACTGCACTGTGAAACTTTTCCATCCAGGACGCGACCGTGACGTTGCAGCCGTGTATCGGTTTCAGCACCACATCTCTTAAGCCCCGTCTGGGTCGGGTCGGGCCGGATCGGTCAACGCTTTTTTTGTGTCTCCACAGATAAAAAATGGGATGGGTACCCTTATATCCAACCGGACCTTTTGTTTCCCTTTGGTAGGGGTACTGATCTAACTGATCCGGACCAAATAGGAGGAGCTAATACACAGCAATCCGCTGATTCATTGAAAAATCCATCACTTCCTGCGTGTCCCGCATAAAAACAAAGCAGGGTGGCTCCTGTGTTTCTGTCACGTGTGGTGCTTTGGTTAAAAGGTGTTGCACGGCAATGATCACGTAGCAGCGCTGTCCAGTTACTACCCCGCCTCCAGGGTAAGGGTACAGTTTGCTGTGGGGACGCAATGTGAAATCAACACATCCGTACCAAAATCCACCCAACCCAGACCCAGACCCAGACCCGCGGGTGGAAACGAGGCTTTACCCGCAAATGGACATGAACCAGACATGAATACAACAAGTGTGCTGAATGGTGTGGGGGTGTAGCTCAGTGGCAGAGCATTTGACTGCAGATCAAGAGGTCTCTGGTTCAAATCCAGGCACCCCCTTTGTCTGTGTATGTTTCTTGAACAAAACTGATACTGTCCACACATCTACATTTTCTGAGGTACTGACTGAAAGGAGGTGGGCCGGATGGAGGTCATGTTCATCTTTCATTTTGTCAGGATGTTATTTTCTGTTCTCTGCTGGCGCACTTTTCATTTTGTCTTCAACTTCAAGAAACAATGTTTCTTGAACTCCCCCTTTTTCAACATGTCATGGGGGTGTAGCTCAGTGGCAGAGCATTTGACTGCAGATCAAGAGGTCCCTGGTTCAAATCCGGGCACCCCCCTGTGTCTGTATGATTCCATCGGACAGTGAAAAGATGTCAATATTGTCCAAACATTTGCTTTGTGTGAGGAATGAGATGGGACCATGTTCATCTTTGGAGTCAACCTGCCATTTTGTCTGGACGTCATTTTCAACTTCTGTTCATCTGCTTTCTCGTCTGACACTTTTCCTTTTGTCCCCAACTTGGCCATTTTAAGAAACAACAACTTGTTTCTCCTGTTCAGCTGTTAAGCTTTGAATATTGTCCAGAAACGAAAGAAAAGATAATATTTGGATTCCTGCAGCCGTTCCACATGGAAAGATCAAAGATGTTTCTAAATAACATGAAGTGAAATAAAACCAAATGGAACTTTGTTTCTTGATTCTCCATCGTTTCAGCTCACATCTAGAAGGCTTAACCAGTTCTAACCAGTTTGTTGGGAGTTGAGCTCATAAACATTAACAGGACATTCACACGTTCCTTTCATAGTTTACGGTCATGATGACCGACCAGTCAAAGGTGTTTTAGTGCAACATCTTTGTTACGGCTTCTGTTATTTTACATGCAAATCCTCCTGCTTCACCCCCCGTTCTGATTGGACTGGGACCACACCACCACCCTCCTCACCTGCTAATTACTCATCAGTCACACCTGGACAGACTGGCTAACAGCTACAAGAGAACCCGGAAGTCAACCAGTCATGGGCAACAGTTAGTTTCTTTGTGGTTTTCTGGTAACTTTAGTTTGTTTTCGTTTGGGCTTCTTAAGTTTTGATTTCCAGGTGTTTTGTTGGTTAATGGTTTAGTTGTTAGATCCCTTTTAGTTTGTGTCAAATGGTTCTGTGTTATGAAGCATTCAACACAATACAATATAGTGACATCTGCTGGTCAACCTTTAACATAGCAGCTGCACGGATTGATGAGGGGCAATGTGTCATGAAACAGTAACAGTTATTTGTAACATGTTTTATGTTCATTCTCAAATCTGGCTGTGCCAAGAGATATTTGCACTACACCACAAAGATGATCACACACTCTCTGATATTCACACATTCACTCCTAATCTAAACCTAATCTATGTATGTGTGTGTGTGTTTGCATGTCACACATATCATTGATAATATAGAATTATTCTAACATAAGTGTATGTAGAAATATAAGTAGCCTATATAAATATGTACCTAAATGTCTAAGTGCTGATGTGATTATATGTCAGTAGATGGAATATTAGCCTAATCTCACCTGAATCTCACTCTCCCTGTATGTAAATTAATGAATAAATGGAAACTATACACAGCTGTCTCCTCCTCTCATAAACCTACAAAGTTTGGTGGAATTGTGTCCGTTTATAAGCACTAGCAAATTGATGACTCCACCCTGAATTCAAACTAGCACGTAAGGTCGGTGATACGCGCGTGACGTCATGAAGCTTCATTTGGAAAGTAGGACGGTCCTTAACGGAGTGAAGCGAGCTTCAATACATAAGCCACGACACTTCCGCTTTGAAAGATCGATACGAAGTCGAGCAGCCTGCTGGAGCATAACATCACTAGTTTTAGGTACTTTTAGCTCATTGGTTTGTGGAATTCATAGATGAGTTTGGTGTTGCCCCCCCATCCCCCTGGTTAGGCTTGGTCTGTTTCTGGCTTCTTTACTTTGAGCAGCATCTCAAACCCCGTGTCTGAACTACGAAGCCGGATTTTCTCTGATCGAGGTAACTTCAGGGTTTTCCATCCTACGACGCTGGTTCAGTTCTGATCGGGTTCTATCTCCCCGTAACTGATGCTGAATGCCTAACCTGGTCCGGACCGGGTTCAGTTCTGATCGGGTTCTATCTCCCCGGTAACTGATGCTGAACGCCTAACCTGGTCCAGACCGGGTTCAGTTCTGATCGGGTTCTATCTCCACGGTTACTGATGCTGAACGTCTAACCTGGTCCGGACCAGGTTCAGTTCTGATCGGGTTCTATCTCCCCGTAACTGATGCTGAACCCCTAACCTGGTCCGGACCGGGTTCAGTTCTGATCGGGTTCTATCTCCCCGGTCACTGATGCTGAACGTCTAACCTGGTCCGGACCGGGTTCAGTTCTGATCGGGTTCTATCTCCCCGTAACTGATGCTGAACCCCTAACCTGGTCCGGACCGGGTTCAGTTCTGATCGGGTTTTATCTCCCCGGTTACTGATGCTGAACGCCTAACCTGGTCTGGACCGGGTTCAGTTCTGATCGGGTTCTATCTCCCCGGTAACTGATGCTGAACCCCTAACCTGGCCCGGACCGGGTTCAGTTCTGATCCGGACCGGGTTCAGTTCTGGATAAGAGATCACAGGGTATAAAAGGTTTCATTCATGTTAACAGACTCATTAAATTCACTATCGACCAACGCCTCGGCTCACCTGGAAACAGATATTAGTGCTGATGTAGCTGAATAGCTTCATTTTTTAATCTCAAAGACATTTAAACTTTGGTGTGTGTCTTCTTTGTGTGCAGTGTGTCCCTAAAACATGTGAGTAAACTGGCCAAGTTGGGGACTAGGGCTGTGTTAAACGATTATTTTTTAAACGATTAATCTATCGATTATTTTTTCGATGCATCGATTAATCTAACGATTCACTTTTTAGCTCGATTCGACTCGATTCGATTCGATTATCGATTATCTCCTCATAAATTGACAGACAGCAATTTATATATGCTGATATAGATATCTAAAATGTTAAAAAGAGCATGAATAAAAAGGCAGTGGGAGCAGCAGCCTGTCATGGACTTTTTCATGAACCAACAGAATGTAAAATTTATGTTGAAAACACAGCGGACTGAAAAACAGGCTTTTAATTCTTTCATTTACATGAAAATAATAATAAAAAAGTCATTATTGAAATAATATGATCATGTAAACTTGGAGGATTTAAGCGAAGACAGATATTATTTTCCAACAAAAGATAATGAAGATAAGTAAACATTCAGAGTTGAACATTATATTGAACATGGGTCTAGCTTCCAGAAAAAGTGCATCTTCATCTTTACTCTGTTAATGCTAAATACGGGTACAAATCACTTGGCACCCAAAAATTCTTTATTTATCCCAGAAGTGACTACACAATACTACTACCGACAGATGAAACACGAACATGAGGTTGAGAATGTGACTTTAATTATATTCAGTCAGAGACGAGACAGCTCCTGGCATCAGCTGCAGTTCCACCAACGGCCAGCAGATGGAGCTCGTGCTTCATGCTGACCGTCTCAAACAGGCCTGACGTGTCTGAAGACATGGCGTCCATCTCACGGAAGTTGTCTCATGTCTCATTAGGCTTCGGATTCGCCATCCCTAATATATAGTTATACCTTCGATAAACGAGTGTGGGCCTTCACTGCCTTACACTTTGGAAACTTGGAAGAGCCACTCGCGGAGATCGCGCCGCCATCTTTGTTTAAGTCTGAAGTCGCATGGCGCCGCCATCTTTGTTTTGGTCTGACGACGCATCGGTACGCATATTTTGCGTCGACGTATTTTTTGCGTCGACGTAATCGGTTACGTCGACGAATCGTCCCAGCCCTATTGGGGACAAAAGGAAAAGTGTCCAGATGAGAAAGCAGATGAACAGAAGTTGAAAATGACGTCCAGACAAAATGGCAGGTTGACTCAAAAGATGAACATGGACCCATCTCATTCCTCACACAAACCAAATGTTTGGACAATATTGACATCTTTTCACTGTCCAATTGACACAGGGGGTGCCCGGATTTGAACCAGGGATCTCTTGATCTGCAGTCAAATTCTCTGCCACTGAGCTACACCCCCATGACATGCTGAAAAACAGGGGGGAGTTCAAGACACATTGATTCTTGAAGTTGAAGACAAAAGGAAAAGTGTGCCAGCAGAGAACAGAAAATAACATCGTGACCAGTGTTGGGACTAACGGCGTTTAAGTATAACCGCGTTACTAACGGTGTTTATTTTCTGGTCACGGAATAATCTAATGAATTACTTTCCCCTTCATTGCAACACAGTTACCGTTACCAAGAATGTGAAATGTTGCGTTACTGCGTTATTGCGTTTGGTTAGATGAAATGCAGCGGTGTCTGCCTCTGCTTTCTGACAGCCACATCACCTTGGCTGCCTGGAGAGAACAGGGTTCAGTGATGAATGATGACGCCTTTGCAAGTGCGATGATCATTGGCTGAGTGGGTGGACCCTCTCAGTGCTCGAGCTGTCTCACTCTGACTGCACGCTGTAAACAATAGACAGCGACGATGGAGACAACGAGCCAGGGAAATTCAAAAGTAGCGTTTTCCAACTGGAAGTACCGACACTACTTCTCGCTTAATGAAGTGAAAGGCAAGAATGTTTATGTTACATGCACGTTATGCCCAGGAAAAAAGATTTTATCAACGTCTGCCTCAAGTAACTCCAATCTTATGAAGCATCTCACATCAACACATGCTAACACAGCACTTGTTGCTGCTGCTGCTGCTCGACCACCGCCAAGCCCAGGTGCAGCTAGCGTGCAGCCAGCGAAGAGGATGGAGTCACTCCGTTACAACAAGCAAAGCTTGATTTTTCAGGTACACAACAAGTTACTAGGGCCGAGCTGAACACATTGATGGCGAGGTATATTGTTGAAAACATGCTACCCCTGTCCACTGTGGAGTCCGAGTCTTTCAGAGCTATCCTTGCTAAAACACCAATACGAGGAGGCGGGGGGGTTGCCCCATCCCGAAAGACTTTTGCCAAATTCATGGACAGTGAGTACAAAACAATGAATGCTGAGCTCAAAAGGTCATTTGAGGAAATAGAGTACTTTTCAACTACAGCAGACATCTGGACTGCCCACAATAAAAGTTACATAGGTGTGACAGCTCATTGGATCAACCCAACTAATATGGAAAGAGAGAAAGCAGCTCTTGCCTGCAGACGTTTTAAGGGGCATCATACTCATGACGCCATTGCAGTTGAGCTTGACAATATCCACTCAACATATGGGATAACACAGAAAATGACAGCGACAGTCACAGATAATGGCTCTAATTTTGTTAAAGCCTTTAAGAAGTACCAGCCGCTTGACGAGAGTGACTCTGAGGATGATGAAGATGAGGTAACATTTACAGATATCAATGATGCTCTACATGAAACTGATGATAATGATGGAGGTGATGTAATCACTTTGCCCCCCCATAATAGATGTGCATCACACACACTAAACCTGATTTCATGCACAGATGTTGACAAGTGGCTGCTGTCAAAACCTGAAACAAAGGCTGTTTACAGAAGTGCCACTGCCAAATGCACAGCCCTATGGGACAAAGCTAGTCCATCGACTGTGGCTGCTGAAACGCTTGAAGAGTTGGTGTCAAAAAAGCTGCTTGTACCTGGTACAACACGGTGGAACTCCTTCTATGATGCTCTGGCTCGGATCTGTGAAATATCCATGGTTGAGCTTCACACCATCTCCTCCAAATTAGGACTGACAGCGATAACAGAAAGGGAACATCAGTTTCTGAAGGAGTACTGTTCTGCGACGAAGCCCCTAACAGTTGCCTTAGATATACTTCAGGGAGAAGACAACTGTTTTCATGGTACACTCCTTCCAACAATAGAGACATTGATCCTGAAGACAGAAGCCCTTAAAAGTGGCCTGCAAATACTGAGGGACCTTCCTGACGCCATAGTCACAGTAAGAGCTTGAATTTAATATCTTATCATTTAATAAGTGATTGATCATTGCTGTAACACTCATACAGTAATAAGTACAACTACTTATAACACTAATTTGTATGGGTACATAGGTTTAATATGATTATTCGTATCATTTCAGGCTATCAAAACCCGATTTGCTGATGTCCTGGGAAATGAAGAGGCTGTAATTGCTGCCGTAACTCTTCCAAAATTCAAACTTCGCTGTCACAGGAGTTAAAGGACAAGGCCAAGGCAAGTTTGCTAGCAGAGTGCCGGAGAATTGTCCACGAAGAACCACAGCCAGGTACCAGCACATCTTCACATCACACGGGTTCAGCCAAAGAGAACGATTTCTTTTCCTCTGAGGAGGATGAGGAGGACAGCTCCTCTTCAGCAGAAAAGCAGGTGGCAGACTATATGAGAAGGTCCCGCCTGCGGCTTGGAGGACGAGGCGGAGTCGGACATTAGGCGGGGTCGGACGTCCGACTCCACCCACATTACCGTTTTAAGCCGTCTATTATAACCCTTCCCCCTATCCCTAAGCCCTAACCCTAACCTCAGAAACTGATCACGCCCATCGGATGTCCAGCGCCGCCTAATATCCGTCTCCTGCAAGCCGCAGGCGGGGGTACTTGGACTATATTAGATGTACAGCACAAAACTTCAACTCTCTTTGTGGATTTTCCCTCATCAAGAAAGTTTCATTACGTTACAATGCTGCTACGCGATCTAGTGCACCTGTTGAAAGACTGTTCAGCCTGGACAAGCTTCTCTTCTCTCCGAAGAGGAACAGACTTTCTGAAAAAAAGATTTGAAAAGCTTCTCCTCTTGCGTTACAACCAGTGGTTTAGTCGTTAGATGAGTGGAGTATTTTAGTATAGATTAATGTATTGTTCATTTTCTCTAAGAATGAAAAACATGTTAATCTATATTTAAGAGTTGGATAGTGCTCTATTTATTGTGCAATAACATAGAGATTCAGAGATTTGCACAACTTAATGGCCAGATTTTCCCTGTTTTTACCCACATTTGTCTATAAATGTGTGAATATTGTTTATTTTTACATATATTTATTTCCATGCAAATGGCTGGCTGCAATTTTTTGAGTTGAGTTAAAATAAATACCATGTTCTGAAACACTGTATGTAGTGTTTTTATTTTTCACTCAGTAATTCTAAACGTCTATGATATTATAGATATTAAAGAACGTAATAGGATGATACAACACAGAATTAACGTCACTTACTTTGCTGAGTAACTAATTACTTTTGCAGTGTGGTAACTGACTTACTGACTCAATTACTTTTTTAGGGAAAGTAATTTGTAACTATAACTAATTACTTTTTAAAAGCAAGATACCCAACACTGATCGTGACAAAATGAAAGATGAACATGACCTCCATCCGGTCCATCTCCTTTCAGTCAGTACCTCAGAAAATGTAGATGTGTGGACAGTATCAGCAGGTTTCTACATTCAGTTTTGTTCAAGAAACATACTCGGACAAAGGGGGTGCCTGAATTTGAACCAGAGACCTCTTGATCTGCAGTCAAATGCTCTCCCACTGAGCTACACCCCCACACCATTGAGCGCATTCGCTGTATTCATGTCTGGTTCATATCCATTTGCGGGCAAAGCCCCGTTTCCACCCACGGGTCTGGTTCTGGGTCTGAGTCTGGGTCTGGGTCTGGGTTGGGTGGGTTTTGGTACGGATGTGTTGATTTCACGTTGCGTCCCCACAGCAAACTGTACCCTTACCCTGGAGGCGGGGTAGTAACTGGACAGCGCTGCTACGTGATCATCGCTGTGCAACACCTTTAAACCAAAGCACCACACGTGACAGAAACACAGGAGCAACCCTGCTTTGTTTTTATGCGGGACACACAGGAAGTGATGGATTTTTCAATGAATCAGCGGATTGCTGTGTATTAGCTCTACTATCCTGTTAGATAGTCTAACTAAGTTAGGCTGTCAGCTGTGCTCTTTCCAGTGCTGTTGAGTCGGTACTGAGCAAAATATCTGACTACTGCAAAAGTGTAGGACATGAATCTGAAGAGAGATTGCTGAAGCTTCTGCATACAGTCAACTTTGCACTTCATTGTTGAATCCATTGAAGTATTGTCAGTGATCATAGCGTGGGCTGCTAGTTTGTAGGGATTTGGTACTCCATTTGGTAGTCGTGAAGCTTATTGGTCCAAGTGGACCATCAGACTCTGCCCCGGGCCTTTTGATACGGGGTTCTGGTACCATCCCTACTCACCTGCACACCTTTCTTTCTGTACCTGGCTGTGCAGGGTAAGGGTACAGTTTGCTGTGGGGACGCAACGTGAAATCAACACATCCGTACCAAAATCCACCCAACCCAGGCCCAGACCCAGAACCAGACACGTGGGTGGAAACGGGGCTTTACTCGCAAACGGATATGAACCAGACATGAATACAGCAAGTGTGCTGAATGGTGTGGGGGTGTAGCTCAGTGGCAGAACATTTGACTGCAGATCAAGAGGTCTCTGGTTCAAATCCAGGTGCCCCCTGTGTCAGTGTAATTCCATTGGACAGTGAAAAGATGTCTTTTGGAGAGTGAGTGGGTGTGTTCTCACTCAGATGTCAATATTGTCCAAACATTTGGTTTGTGTGAGGAATGAGATGGGTCCATGTTCATCTTTTTCAGTCAACCTGCCATTTTGTCTGGACGTCATTTTCAACTTCTGTTCATCTGCTTTCTCGTCTGGACACTTTTCCTTTTGTCCCCAACTTGGCCAGTTTACTCACATGTTTTAGGGACACACTGCACACAAAGAAGACACACACCAAAGTTTAAATGTCTTTGAGATTAAAAAATGAAGCTATGAAGCTATACATCAGCACTAATATCTGACATGAAACTACATCAGATTCATGTCCTACACTTTTGCAGTATTCAGATATTTTGCTCAGTACTGACTCAACAGTACTGGAAAGAGCACAGCTGATGGCCGTCATCCCAGGATGCTCCTCCTCAGTTTGGAATAGCTATTTCCACTGGTGTGAATGCTACTGATGGAGGAAGTGATGTCTACATTGAATGTATGTATGTGTGGCTGTAACCGTATGGCCCTGATGTGAATGAGCAGGTGCAGCCCCAGTGGCCTAATGGATAAGGCACTGGCCTCCTAAGCCAGGGATTGTGGGTTCAAGTCCCATCTGGGGTGAGCAGCAGAGCAGTCCTGTGAAGTGTGCTGAGCCCATAACCCAGAGGTTGATGGATCCAAACCATCCTCTGCTAGCTGCACTTTCTTCACAGCATCTCAGCAAATTCCATGTGAAGTGCTGCGACTGGTCAAACCAATCTATCATCAAGCAAACCTCCCTTCAAAAGCCCCACAGCTATTTTAAACAGGCTGTGGCCTCGACAGTAAATGCTTTTCATCTCCATAACTGTTCACCGGGGAATACTGATTTAGAAACAACACTCTTTGCTCTGCAATAAAAACATTTGGAGACTAGTTTTCCTTGGTGTCCTCATGCATGTGTAGTTTGCACATTGGTTAAAGGACTTAAGGTGTGAGTTTGCTCATAATGGTTTGAAATAAACATGACAAACAATCCCTACAGGAAACAGGGACATGTGGCCCTCCACCTGACAGGTACTGCTGGGATCTGAACCCAGGATCTCCTGTTTACAAGACAGGAACAGGTAAAGAACAGATACAAAAACAGATAAATGACTGACGTAGGAGCGTTTTACTGAGTGGGACCATGAGCATAATTCAGCTACAAAAATGAAGCTATTCAGCTACATCAGCACTAATATCTGTTTGCAGGTGAGCTGAGGCGTTGGTCGATAGTGAATTTAATGAGTCTGTTAACATGAATGAAACCTCAGTGTGATGCAGAGCATCTGTGATGTCATCGCTGTGGCTGTGATGCGTTACATTTGTGATGTCCGACTCCAACAGCTGATTCCAGCAGAGGAAAACCTCCATCTGTCATAAAGTGTCATCTGGAAATCAAACGTTGCTCCATCTCTGAATATTCTCTCCTCTAAGAGCTCCTCTCTCCATCTGCACCTGCATCCACAGGATCTTCTAAAAGTGGGCGGGACATTTTCCAAGACCTCTGATTGGTCAGGGGGGGGCGCTTTTATACCCGGTGACCTCTTATGCAGAACTGAACCCGGTCCGGACCAGGATAGGGGTTCAGCATCAGGATGAAAAACCCTGAAGTTACCTGGATAAGAGAAAATCTGGCTTCGTAGTTCAGACACGGGGTTTGAGATGCTGCTCAAAGTAAAGAAACCAAAAACAGACCAAGCCTAACCAGGGGGATGGGGGGGGCAACACCAAACTCATCTATGAATTCCACAAACCAATGAGCTAAAAGTACCTAAAACCCAACGATAACCAAAGAAGTCGTAGCTGTCCCACCTTCAAACTACCAGTGTGAAACACAAACTAAAGGGGATCTAACAACTAAACCATTAACCAACAAAACACCTGGAAATCAAAACTTAAGAAGCCCAAACGAAACACAAACTAAAGTTAGCAGAAAACCACAAAAGAAACTAACTGTTGCCCATGACTGGTTGACTTCCGGGTTCTCTTGTAGCTGTTAGCCAGTCTGTCCAGGTGTGACTGATGAGTAATTAGCAGGTGAGGAGGGTGGTGGTGTGGTGCCAGTCCAATCAGAACGGGGGGTGAAGCAGGAGGATTTGCATGTAAAATAACAGAAGCCGTAACAAAGATGTTGCACTAAAACACCTTTGACTGGTCGGTCATCATGACTGTAAACTATGAAAGGAACGTGTGAATGTCCTGTTAATGTTTATGAGCTCAACTCCCAACAAACTGGTTAGAACTGGTTAAGCCTTCTAGATGTGAGCTGAAACGATGGAGAATCAAGAAACAAAGTTCCATTTGGTTTTATTTCACTTCATGTTATTTAGAAACATCTTTGATCTTTCCATGTGGAACGGCTGCAGGAATCCAAATATTATCTTTTCTTTTGTTTCTGGACAATATTCAAAGCTTAACAGCTGAACAGGAGAAACAAGTTGTTGTTTCTTAAACATTTTTAATCTCAAAGACATCTAAACTTTGGTGTGTGTCTTCTTTGTGTGCAGTGTGTCCCTAAAACATGTGAGTAAACTGGCCAAGTTGGGGACAAAAGGAAAAGTTTCCAGACGAGAAAGCAGATGAACAGAAGTTGAAAATGATGTCCAGACAAAATGGCAGGTTGACTCAAAAGATGAACATGGTCCCATCTCATTCCTCACACAAACCAAATGTTTGGACAATACTGACAACTTTTCACTGTCCAATGGAATTACACAGACACAGGGGGTGCCCGGATTTGAACCAGGGACCTCTTGATCTGCAGTCAAACACTGCCACTGAGCTACACCCCCACACCATTCAGAGATATTAAGGGGATCCCCGGCAAAAATCTAGAACATAAAGTAAGTCTTTATGCAGACGACGTACTGCTTTTCCTCCAGAACTCATCAACATCTCTCTCCCAGACAATCACATTGATCAATACATTTTCAATGATATCTGAGTACTCTATTAACTGGTCCAAGACTACAGCTTTATCTGTTAATTGTACTTTACAAAACATTCCTAACATCACAATACAGCCTGGTAATATCAGATATTTAGGCATAAATATTTCCCCACAACTTTCAGAGTTAATAAAGTTAAATTATGTCCAGCTATTAAAGTCAATAGAGGAAGATCTCACGCGATGGAAGCACTTACCCATATCACTCATGGGGAGAGTTGCTACCATCAAAATGATGGTTCTACCTAAAATTAATTACCTGTTCTCAATGATACCCACCAAACCTTCCTCCAGTTGGTTTAAGTCACTGGACTCTCACATTTCCAAATTCCTTTGGAAAAACAAGCCATCACGTATCATTGATTAATAAACGTTTACATGGCTCCACACACTTCCATCTCTGTTCACCTTCCTCACTGATTCGGTCCACTGATCACGGCGCTCAGCTGACTCGTTATACACCAGAAACCTGAAGAAAGACAGCTTCCACCTACTTGAAGGTTGTGTGCTGTGCAGAACACCGCCGCACAACTCCTCCTCATGGTTTACAGCAATTTATCACAGGGACAAGTGATAAAGATAAAGCGCTGATCCCGCATAGCAACCGTTTGTATTCACCACGCTCCTGGTTGCTAGGTGCCAGCGCATACCGGATGTGGGAAGTTTCGCTCCCGAGAATTAAATTTCTGTTATGATGTGATTTTGATCACCGATTGATAGCGATTACTCATATTACCACAGGCAGAAAGAGACTGTTTTTCCTGAAATGAGAAATAGGCCTACATATCTAAATTTGATCATTATCCTACAAAAATATTACATCCACAAAATGATCTGGCAAAATAAATAGATAAATCCCCTTATTTTCTAGTTTTTCAATCTAATGATTTTAAAAGTTACTGGAAGACTTTTAAACTTAAAAATGAAAAATAAGAAATGAAACAAAAAATACTTACTCGTCAGAATTACGAAGATGTTTTTATCTCTGTAATATTATACAATGCATGTACAATTAATTTTGCCCATTTAATAAGAAAGAAGGAAAGAAAGAAAGAAAGAAAGAAAGAAAGAAAGAAAGAAAGAAAGAAAGAAAGAAAGAAAGAAAGAAAGAAAGAAAGAAAGAAAGAAAGAAGAAAGGAAAGAAAGAACAGACAGTGCAGCAATCGCCACCAATCACTTCCGGGTCGTGTCTTTGTATAAGAGTGTTTTTTAACTTGCATTCGTGTTTTGTTGAACTTGTATAAGTGTTTTGTTGAACTTGCATAAGTGTTTTGTTGAACTTGTATAAGTGTCTTTTTAACTTGCATTCGTGTTTTGTTGAACTTATATAAGTGTTTTTTAACTTGCATTCGTGTTTTGTTGAACTTGTATAAGTGTTTTTTAACTTGCATTCGTGTTTTGTTGAACTTGTATAAGTGTTTTTTAACTTGCATTCGTGTTTTGTTGAACTTGTATAAGTGTTTTGTTGAACTTGCATAAGTGTTTTGTTGAACTTGTATAAGTGTCTTTTTAACTTGCATTCGTGTTTTTTAACTTGCATTCGTGTTTTGTTGAACTTGTATAAGTGTTTTGTTGAACTTGTATAAGTGTTTTGTTGAACTTGTATAAGTGTTTTGTTAAACTTGCAAAAGTGTTTCAGGTAAATGTATTAATGTTTTGCACTTCCCGGCCACCGTACTGATGGGTTTCCGAGTGACTTTTATAAAACATTTGCTTCTAACCTGATACCCCTGCTCTGTAGAGTGTATAATGAGGTTCTTGATAAAAAAGCTTTGCCTCCAACAATGTCACAGGCTGTGATTTCAGTACTTCTTAAGAAGAATAAGAACCCGCTTAAATCTGAATCATATCGCCCAATCAGTTTACTTGGCTGTGATTATAAGATATTGACTAAAGTGCTGGCAGCTAGGATTGAGCCTGTTGTTGGTAAAATAATCTATCCAGATCAGACAGGGTTTGTTACTGGTCGTCAACTTTCCACTAACCTATACACGGCCAAGGACAACAAGGAGCCTGAGGTTGTGATCTCCTTAGATGCCCACAAAGCTTTTGATAGAATAGAGTATTTCTATCTGTTCACAGCCCTTGAAAAATTTGGATTTGGCCCTAAATTTCGTTCATGGATTGAGATTATTTATGCAAACCCTCAGACCATGATAAGAACAAACAATGTCATATCTGAACCTTTCCCTCTGTTTCGGGGAACGAGGCAGGGATGCCCCTTATCGCCTCTCCTCTTTGATATCGCCATTGAGCCCCTTGCAATAATCCTGAGAAATGCTGCTGAACTTGAAGGAAACCACAGAGGTGAGCAGAGCCGTAGGCTCTCTTTATATGCTGATGACCTCCTCCTTTACCTGTCAAGTCCTGCTACGAGCATTTCAATAGCCCTTGGAATTATCAAGGAATTTGGGAATGCATCTGGTTTTGAAATTAATCCAGAAAAGAGTCTTCTATTTCCAATCAATAAGCAGGCGAAAAGATTATCGTACCATACTCTCCCTCTAACAATATGTACGGATAAATTCACCTGTTTATACCCACGCTATAGGAAAGCCCACGCTATAATCACTGGAAATACTTCAATGGATTCAACAATAAAGTGCAAAGTTGACTGTATGCAGAGGCTTCAGCAATCTCTCTTCAGATTCATGTCCTACACTTTTGCACTAGTCAGATATTTTGCTCAGTACTGACTCAACAGTACTGGAAAGAGCACAGCTGACGGCCGTCATCCCAGGATGCTCCTCCTCAGTTAGGAATAGCTATTTCCACTGGTGTGAATGCTACTGATGGAGGAAGTGATGTCTACATTGAATGTATGTATGTGTGGCTGTAACCGTATGGCCCTGATGTGAGTGAGCAGGTGCAGCCCCAATGGCCTAATGGATAAGGCACTGTCCTCCTAAGCCAGGGATTGTGGGTTTGTGATCTGTGGACCAACACAGCAGAAGTGTGCTAGCTGCACTTTTTTCACCCGAGGAAAAGCATATGTGCACTCAGGATGGCAGCGAGGTCTCTGTGATCAGTCATGGTGACTACAGACTAGTCAAAGTCAACTTTATTGTCAAATGTGCCCCATGTTAGACAGACCACACAGATGAAATTACAGTCCTCTCACACCCACCGTGCACCGTGGCACCCACCGTATAAGAAACTATAAGATAGAAATCCGCTGGGATAGCCTAGAAATGTAAACACAAACTAAGTTTAAATACTAAAGAAGATTACAAATTTTCAAACGGGTTGACAGTAGACAATGTGAACAGTATTGCAGGACTAGGTGTGTCTCCAAATGTTTTTATTGCAGAGCAAAGAGTGTTGTCGCAGTCACAGCACTTCACTTCAAATGTGATAGCTGTGAAGAAAGTGCAGCTAGCAGAGGATGGTTTGGATCCATAAACCTCTGGGTTATGGACCCAGCACACTTCACAGTGCTGCTCTGCTGCTCACCCCAGATGGGACTCGAACCCACAATCCCTGGCTTAGGAGGCCAGTGCCTTATCCATTAGGCCACTGGGGCTGCATCTGCCCACTCACATCAGGGCCATACGGTTACAGCCACACATACATACATTCAATGTAGACATCACTTCCTCCATCAGTAGCATCCACACCAGTGGAAATAGCTATTCCTGACTGAGGAGGAGCATCCTGGGATGACGGCCGTCAGCTGTGCTCTTTCCAGTACTGTTGAGTCAGTACTGAGCAAAATATCTGACTACTGCAAAAGTGTAGGACATGAATCTGAAGAGAGATTGCTGAAGCTTCTGCATACAGTCAACTTTGCACTTCATTGTTGAATCCATTGAAGTATTGTCAGTGATTATAGCATGGGCTGCTAGTTTTTAGGGGTTTGGTACTCCATTTGGTAGTCCTGAAGCTTATTGGTCCAAGTGGACCGTCAGACTCTGCCCTGGGGCCTTTTGATACCGGTTCTGGTACCATCCCTACTCACCTGCACACCTTTCTTTCTGTACCTGGCTGTGCAGACGACAGTGTTTCCAGTGGAGAAGACGTTTCTGACTGGTTCTGATGTCACACCAACATTCATGATGTGCATTTCCCAGCCGTCACTGATCAGCGGTGTCCTGAGGCTCAGAAACTGCACTGTGAAACTTTTCCATCCAGGACGTGACCGTGACGTTGCAGCCGACTATCGGTTGCAGCACCACATCACTTATGCCCCGTCTGGGTCGGGTCGGGCCAGATCGGTCCACTCTTTTTTTGTGTCTCCACAGATAAAAACTGGGACGGGTACCCTTATATCCGACCGGACATCGCCTACTCTTTTGTTACCCTTCAGTAGGGGTACTGATCTAATTGATCGGGACCAAAGAGGAGGAGCTAATACACAGCAATCCGCTGATTCACTGAAAAATCCATCACTTCCTGCGTGTCCCGCATAAAAACAAAGCAGGGTGGCTCCTGTGTTTCTGTCACGTGTGGTGCTTTGGTTAAAAGGTGTTGCACGGCGATGATCACGTAGCAGCGCTGTCCAGTTACTACCCCGCCTCCAGGGTAAGGGTACAGTTTGCTGTGGGGATGCAACGTGAAATCAACACATCCGTACCAAAATCCACCCAACCCAGACCCAGACCCAGACCCAGACCCGCAGGTGGAAATGGGGCTTTACGCGCAAATGGATATGAACCAGACATGAATACAGCGAGTGTGCTGAATGGTGTGGGGGTGTAGCTCAGTGGCAGAGCATTTGACTGCAGATCAAGAGGTCTCTGGTGCAAATCCAGGTACCTCCCTTGTCTGTGTCTTGAACAAAGCTGATACTGTCCACACATCTACATTTTCTGAGGTACTGACTGAAAGGAGGTGGGCCGGATGGAGGTCATGTTCATCTTTCATTTTTTCACGATGTTATTTTCTGTTCTCTGCTGGCACACTTTTCCTTTTGTCTTCAACTTCAAGAAACAATGTTTCTTGAACTCCCACCGCTTTCACAGCATGTCATGGGGGTGTAGCTCAGTGGCAGAGCATTTGACTGCAGATCAAGAGGTCCTTGGTTCAAATCCGGGCACTCCCTGTGTCTGTATAATTCCATTGGAGAGTGAAAAGATGTCAATATTGTCCAAACATTTGGTTTGTGTGAGGAATGAGATGGGTCCATGTTCATCTTTCGAGTCAACCTGCCATTTGGTCTGCACGTCATTTTCAACTTCTGTTCATCTGCTTTCTCGTCTGGACACTTTTCCTTTTGTCCCCAACTTGGCCAGTTTACTCACATGTTTTAAGGACACAAAATGTGCAGTTAAATGCTCTACCACTGAGCTACTCCCCCACAACACTCAACATACCCGCTGTGTCCATGTCTGGATCATGTCCATTTGCTAGTGCGTGATGTGGTGCTGCAACCAATAGTCGGCTGCAACGTCACGGTCGCGTCCTGGATGGAAAAGTTTCACAGTGCAGTTTCTGAGCCTCAGGACGCCGCTGATCAGTGATGGCTGGAAAATGCACATAATGAATGTTGGTGTGACATCAGAACCAGTCAGAAACGTCTTCTCCACTGGAAACACTGTCGTCTGCACAGCCAGGTACAGAAAGAAAGGTGTGCAGGTGAGTAGGGATGGTACCAGAATCTGGTATCAAAAGGCCCGGGGCAGAGTCTGACGGTCCACTTGGACCAAAAAGCTTCAGGACTACCAAGTGGAGAACCAAACCCCTACAAACTAGCAGCCCACGCTATAATCACTGAAAATACTTCAATGGATTCAACAATGAAGTGCAAAACTGACTGTATGCAGAAGCTTCAGCAATAAAGGGGGCCTAAAGGATAAGGCACTGGCCTCCTAAGCCAGGGATTGTGGGTTCAAGTCCCATCTGGGCTGAGCAGCAGAGCAGCCCTGTGAAGTGTGCTGGGCCCATAAATGAGGTTAGTTCATTAACATAAGTTCAGGAGCAGGACCAAGCCTCAACCACACCTGCCTCCAATCTCACTAATCACCAAGCAGCCTTAAATACTCGCTCACCTCATCAACTCAGTTTCTCGTTCTCTCGAAGACCTACCGACATTCCAGCCGTTGCTGCGTTAGCTGCTTCTCATCATCTTCCTCACCCGCCGGTGGCCCTCGTTCCCTCATTGCTGATCGTCCATTGCATCAATTGTGGGCGGCTGCTCTCCTCGGACGACGAGTTTCCTAGCGCTCCAACCGCAGCCCGACGCTCCGGCTGTACTCCACGCATTTCGTGTTCTTCACCTTTCGGTTCACGGATCATCTCTCCTCCTCGCACAGTCGGGCCTCATGGCCGCCGGCTTCGCCGCTCTTCTCGCTCCTCGGACCCGCTGTCCTGCAGCCTCCACGCCGTTCGAGCGGCGCACCGCAGTCGGACCAGCTTCCCGGCCGGCAGCCGCCCTCTCTTGCCCAAACGGTTCCCGCCAGCGGTGCCAGGTCTTCGGCACTTCCTGCTCCTCCGGTCGGCTTCCTCCTGGCCGGTTTCTCGCAACGTCGCAGCCCCGCCTCTGCCGCCTGCAACACTCTGGGTCATCTCTCCCGCACCTTCTCTGCCCCTCCTGGAGCTCTCTCGGCTCGCTTCCTTCTCGTTCGTCTCTTGCCGTCCCGGCGCTGTCCGACCGCTTCCGCTTCTTCTCGGCCTCGTTTCCTTTCTTCTGGTTCTGGTTACACCGCGGCTCCTTACTCTCGTCCACACATATCAGCGCCACCACAGCCGGTCCTCACTTGTCCTCTAGTGATGTGTCGTTCACGAACGATTCGTTCAATATGAACTAATCTTTTATATGACTCGGAAGTAATGAGTCCTCTCAAAGAGCGATTCGTTCATTTTCATGCACTGCGCTCTCTCGCCACATGGCAGCAGCTGTAAGCTCAGCCAGCCAGCAGGACGACAGGAAACAGAAATGATTAGTTCATGACTCAACCAACTGTGTCGGTCCACAGGTATCGTTCTTTTGTGACAGTCAGGCTGCTCAGGCTGTGTGGTGAGGAGGAGCAAGCACTTTAGTTCGTTCATAAACTTTCATACAGATCTTTCATTCGTTCATTTGTCACGTGAGGGCTGCGCTGTGGTTACGGGGCTGTGGAGAGGAGACCAACAAGGAATGATGTCTGGTATCTTATGTTCATTCATCCGGCCCATAGCCGCTTCAGCTGTGGCTCTCATCAGTCCATCAGGGCCTCCACCCGCTCCAACCACTGCTCAGCTTCTCACCGCATTCTCACACTGGGCCACGTGCTGCCCTCTACCACGGACACGGCTTCCGCCCGCTACAACCGCCGCTCAGCTTCTCGCCACGTTCTCTCACACTGGGCCACGTGCTGCCCTCTACCACGGACACGGCCGGCGCAGCCCTCAGATCACCACCTTCCCGATTCTATCTGGGTCCTGTGCCATCTCTCCGCCATCTTTAGTCCAGGACTGGTGGCTGCTCGCTCCATTGCTCTCCCCGGCCCTCTCTGACGGCCTTTTGGCCACGCTCGCCGCCTCAGCGGCGCCTCTGTCGGCTGGTCTCCTCTGGCCCTCCACCGGTTCTGCGATGGCTCTTGCTAGCCTATTGGGCCTTTGCCTGCTCCAACCAGGGCACGCCTCCGCGCCGAAGTCTCTCACGGTCTGCCATGCACGACCCTTGGCACGGTCTCCCACCACGGTCTCCTGGACTCTGGATCTCACTGCCTCGATTCACAGTGCATCTGTTGAGCCAGCCTCTCCAACTCTCAGCCGCTTCAACGGTCGCTCTCCCCAGTCTATTCACGCCCCCGTCACGGCGGTCGCTCGCACTCTCCGCTGCACATCCCTCAGCCACACGCCCGACTGGGCTGCCACGGGTACCAGCCCTGCCTTTCTCCCCGGCTCCACCGTTCTCCCCTGCCATTGCCTGGGGCACCCTACCACAATTAGCCTCTGCCTGTCCCGTCTGGCACACGCCACCGTGTTGCTTCCGCCTCTGCTCAGTCTTTCACAGAGCCTTCTCTGCTCATTTCTTCCTTCCTTTCCTCCCTTCCGTCTCTGGCCGTCCCGGCACCGCCGACGGCCGCTCTCACTTCTTCTCAGCTTCCGATTCCTCGTGTTTTCTTGGCTGCCGGCTCCACCGCAGCCTCTTCCTTTCCTCCTTGCGTTCTGGTGCGGCCACAGCCGTGCCCCTCCTGCCCTCTTCGGGGGCCCCAGCCCCTTTCTGCCTTTTCTGGCTTTTCTGCCCGCTCCTCCTTTCGTTCTGGCTTATTTCTTCCTTGTTCCCTCTCTGCCCCTCTCTCTGCTTCTGCCCCTTTTTTGTGCAAATTGCTTCTGGCTGTCCTGGGTCTCACAGCCGGCTACCGCCATGCCACCCATCCAGCCACCGTCTCTGCCCTGCATCCCGGTGGCTCCTGTCTCCTGGTTTTGGCGGGTCACTATGTTGACTTGGTGCTGTTATTGTACCCTTCTTTCGCTTTTGCTCAGCTGTCGGGGTCTCGCATGCCGCTCCCGGGACCGTCGCCTGACTTCGTGGCTTACTTTTCTTTTTGGGGATCACCCTCAACTCCTTTTCCTTTCAGACCTCCTTGCCTCTGGAAAGGTCAAGCGCATCTCGAGTCTCCTCTCCAACTACGTGCTGGTGGATGAATGCACTCAAAGGCAGCCCTCATGGGTCATCTCGCTTATGCCATGCGCATTGGCTCCGACTTCAAACTTCTCGATTCAGCTTCGGTGTTGTGCTCTTTACCTGCAGTACCCCATCATTATAGCCGCCATTCTCTGGGGTCATAAATGGTCCTGTAGGTCAATCCTAATTCATTCTGACGATTCCACTGCAGTCATTGTCACCTACAAGGCCAGTCCCGTTCCCTTATGATCATACAGCCCATTCGCATACTCGTCTTGATCTCAGCACAGCATCAGTTCCTCCTCAGAGCTGCATACATTCCGAGCCTCTTAACAAGTATTCGCTCCGAATCAGACCAACACCAGACTCCAGTCCCTCCATTCACCAACCATCTTCAGTAAGATCACAATTCACTGTCTGTTGCCTCAAGTGAAGCCATCCTTGACAGTCTCGCTCCAGGCATACTCTCAGCCTACCTCACCGGCTGGAACAGTTTCAAAACGTATCATTCTGTCTATTAACTCGCTTCCCTCAGTTTGACATTACCACACTATACAGTTACATCGCCTGTATTTTCTCTTTCCAAAGAATTCTCTGTTCCACTATCCACACTTACCTTTCCGGTATATTCTTCTGTCGGCTCTTGCTTGGCTCTTCGTGTCCATCTTTCACTCATTGTCATGTCACCAGGCTCTTAAACAGACTTCGAAAATGAGAGTCAGCTCCGACAACGATACGCCTTCCTCTCACGTTGGACTTTCTCCACCTCTGGATTAACACGTTACGACCAGGAAACTGTTCTACCATTGATCAGACCTTGGAAGCAGTCATTTTGGCATCCTATGATCCTCTGAATTTTGCACCTACAACGTCCATTTTCAACTCTCCTTTTCACCCCTGCCTCTCAGACATCTGCTACTCACCTGACTGTCTCGTATTCACGCTTAAAGCAACCTTTACCGATCTTGCATTTCAGAAAGCACAGCAAGATTATTTGAATATAAACAGTCCCGCCTCACTCCTAAGACACACCCCTTCATTCCCTCCACCTCCCAATGCAGAATCAAAGGTCTGACAGGCAGGTCCGTTGGACAATCCTAGAGGTGCACCCCACTTCAAGGATTGGTTGGAGTTTTCATTGAATATTTAGAGATTGGAATGATATTTTATTTTGATTAATGGTGGGTCTGTCTTGTATTTTAGAGTCCCCTTACCTCATTAATAGAATTTTACCCTGTTAGAAAAATAGTGTAAGAATGCAACATCGGTAAGGGTTGCTTTAAAATAAAAACAGATCAACTCGGAATCTCTTCCCCATTTATCTGTTTGAATTGTATTCACACCTCAGCCCTTAAGAACCAGTTCCAGACTACTTCCAACTGAGGCAATTTCTGTCAAATCCGTCTGTCCGGCTTAGAATCAGAACACTATTCCATCCATTCATTCCGCATCGGCGCAGCCACCACCGCCTCCAGATTTGATGTATCAGACCAAAAATATTCAGTTGCTCAGACGCTGGTCTTAGCAAGCCTATCGTTCAAACGTTTGCAATAACCTTTCAGATATATGTAGAGCTCATTCACTTCTTGGCTCTGGCCAGTCATTTTGGGGGTTCCCTAAGCCGGACTCACTACCGAAAGACTACACCACCACACTAGGTCTTCCTCCGGCTCATCATCATCTCATTCTTTCTTTCAATCAGTCAATCAATCCTTCATCATCATCATCATCATCATCATCACTCCTTTTGTTGTGGCGTGGTCCTTGCTAGTGAATGTCCCTTTAAGAAGCCCAAATGAACACAAACTAAAGTTAGCAGAAAACCACAAAAGAAACTAACTGTTGCCCATGACTGGTTGACTTCCGGGTTCTCTTGTAGCTGTTAGCCAGTCTGTCCAGGTGTGACTGATGAGTAATTAGCAGGTGAGGAGGGTGGTGGTGTGGTGCCAGTCCAATCAGAACGGGGGGTGAAGCAGGAGGATTTGCATGTAAAATAACAGAAGCCGTAACAAAGATGTTGCACTAAAACACCTTTGACTGGTCGGTCATCATGACTGTAAACTATGAAAGGAACGTGTGAATGTCCTGTTAATGTTTATGAGCTCAACTCCCAACAAACTGGTTAGAACTGGTTAAGCCTTCTAGATGTGAGCTGAAACGATGGAGAATCAAGAAACAAAGTTCCATTTGGTTTTATTTCACTTCATGTTATTTAGAAACATCTTTGATCTTTCCATGTGGAACGGCTGCAGGAATCCAAATACTATCTTTTCTTTCATTTCTGGACAATATTCAAAGCTTAACAGCTGAACAGGAGAAACAAGTTGTTGTTTCTTAAACATTTTTAATCTCAAAGACATTTAAACTTTGGCGTGTGTCTTCTTTGTGTGCAGTGTGTCCCTAAAACATGTGAGTAAACTGGCCAAGTTGGAGACAAAAGGAAAAGTGTCCAGACGAGAAAGCAGATGAACAGAAGTTGAAAATAAAGTCCAGACAAAATGGCACAGACAAAGGGGTGCCTGGATTTGAACCAGAGACCTCTTGATCTGCAGTCACTCTGCCACTGAGCTACACCCCCACACCATTCAGCACTCGCTGTATTCATGTCTGGTTCATATCCATTTGCGAGTAAAGCCCCGTTTCCTCCCGCGGGTCTGGTTCTGGGTCTGGGTTGGGTGGATTTTGGTACGGATGTGTTGATTTCACGTTGCGTCCCCACAGCAAACTGCACCCTTACCCTGGAGGCGGGGTAGTAACTGGACAGCGCTGCTACGTGATCATCGCCGTGCAACACCTTTTAACCAAAGCACCACACGTGACAGAAACACAGGAGCCACCCTGCTTTGTTTTTATGCGGGACACGCAGGAAGTGATGGATTTTTCAATGAATCAGCGGATTGCTGTGTATTAGCTCCTCCTCTTTGGTCCCGATCAGTTAGATCAGTACCCCTACCGAAGGGTAACAAAAGAGTATCCTAGCGCATCCAATAGGAGAGGCCAGTTCAGGGAAAAAAAGTGGTCCTTGTTCAGCCTGAAGTAAACCTGGAAGCGGTCTGTGTGAAAGAATGCAGCTCGCGGACGAGCCTGAACTCCCAACGTTCTGCCTTGTTATCAGGATCAGGTGGACCCCCACCCTTTTTTCCGCTGCTGATCTCCTCCTCCTCCCTTGGAGCAAAGCTCTTTGCTGCGACCATGAGATGTACATCTCTCACAACGAAGCGTGCCGGGGAGAAAACACTTCCTGGTCTGTCGCTTAGCAACGCGTGCCTGACGTGTTTGCTGCCGCCGAGTCTGCGCCCTACCCCGCGGTGAACTCGGCGAAAAACGCGTCCTATCTGAAAGGGCCTTAACAGTTATTTGTAACATGTTTTATGTTCATTCTCAAATCTGGCTGTGCCAAGAGATATTTGCACTACACCACAAAGATGATCACACACTCTCTGATATTCACACATTCACTCCTAATCTAAACCTAATCTATGTATGTGTGTGTGTGTTTGCATGTCACACATATCATTGATAATATAGAATTATTCTAACATAAGTGTATGTAGAAATATAAGTAGCCTATATAAATATGTACCTAAATGTCTAAGTGCTGATGTGATTATATGTCAGTAGATGGAATATTAGCCTAATCTCACCTGAATCTCACTCTCCCTGTATGTAAATTAATGAATAAATGGAAACTATACACAGCTGTCTCCTCCTCTCATAAACCTACAAAGTTTGGTGGAACTGTGTCCGTTTATAAGCACTAGCAAATTAATGACTCCACCCTGAATTCAAACTAGCACGTAAGGTCGGTGATACGCGCGTGACGTCATAAAGCTTCATTTGGAAAGTAGGACGGTCCTTAACGGAGTGAAGCGAGCCTCAATACATAAGCCACGACACTTCCGCTTTGAAAGATCGATACGAAGTCGAGCAGCCTGCTGGAGCATAACATCACTAGTTTTAGGTACTTTTAGCTCATTGGTTTGTGGAATTCATAGATGAGTTTGGTGCTGCCCCCCCATCCCCCCCCCCATCCCCCTGGTTAGGCTTGGTCTGTTTCTGGTTTCTTTACTTTGAGCAGCATCTCAAACCCCGTGTCTGAACTACGAAGCCGGATTTTCTCTGATCGAGGTAACTTCAGGATTTTTCATCCTACGACGCTGGTTCAGTTCTGATCGGGTTCAGTTCTGATCGGGTTCTATCTCCCCGGTAACTGATGCTGAACGCCTAACCTGGTCCGGACCGGGTTCAGTTCTGATCGGGTTCTATCTCCCCTGTAACTGATGCTGAACCCCAAACCTGGTCCGGACCGGGTTCAGTTCTGATCGGGTTCTATCTCCCCTGTAACTGATGCTGAACCCCAAACCTGGTCCGGACCGGGTTCAGTTCTGATCGGGTTCTATCTCCCCTGTAACTGATGCTGAACCCCTAACCTGGTCCGGACCGGGTTCAGTTCTGATCAGGTTCTATCTCCCCTGTAACTGATGCTGAACCCCTAACCTGGTCCGGACCGGGTTCAGTTCTGATCGGGTTCTATCTCCCCGGTTACTGATGCTGAACGTCTAACCTGGACCGGACCGGGTTCAGTTCTGATCGGGTTCAGTTCTGATCGGGTTCTATCTCCCCGGTAACTGATGCTGAACGCCTAACCTGGTCCGGACCGGGTTCAGTTCTGATCGGGTTCTATCTCCCCGGTAACTGATGCTGAACGCCTAACCTGGTCCGGACCGGGTTCAGTTCTGATCGGGTTCTATCTCCCCGGTTACTGGTGCTGAACGTCTAACCTGGTCCGGACCGGGTTCAGTTCTGATCGGGTTCTATCTCCCCGGTAACTGATGCTGAACCCCTAACCTGGTCCGGACCGGGTTCAGTTCTGATCGGGTTCTATCTCCCTGGTAACTGATGCTGAACGTCTAACCTGGTCCGGACCGGGTTCAGTTCTGATCGGGTTCTATCTCCCCGGTTACTGGTGCTGAATGTCTAACCTGGTCCGGACTGGGTTCAGTTCTGATCGGGTTCTATCTCCCCGGTTACTAATGCTGAACGTCTAACCTGGACCGGACCGGGTTCAGTTCTGATCGGGTTCAGTTCTGATCGGGTTCTATCTCCCCGGTAACTGATGCTGAACGCCTAACCTGGTCCGGACCGGGTTCAGTTCTGATCAGGTTCTATCTCCCCGGTAACTGATGCTGAACCCCTAACCTGGCCCGGACCGGGTTCAGTTCTGATCGGGTTCTATCTCCCCGGTTACTGATGCTGAACGTCTAACCTGGACCGGACCGGGTTCAGTTCTGATCGGGTTCAGTTCTGATCGGGTTCTATCTCCCCGGTAACTGATGCTGAACCCCTAACCTGGTCCGGACCGGGTTCAGTTCTGATCGGGTTCTATCTCCCCGGTAACTGATGCTGAACCCCTAACCTGGTCCGGACCGGGTTCAGTTCTGATCGGGTTCTATCTCCCCGGTAACTGATGCTGAACCCCTAACCTGGTCCGGACCGGGTTCAGTTCTGATCAGGTTCTATCTCCCCTGTAACTGATGCTGAACCCCTAACCTGGTCCGGACCGGGTTCAGTTCTGATCAGGTTCTATCTCCCCGATAAGTGATACTGAACCCCTAACCTGGTCCGGACCGGGTTCAGTTCTGATCAGGTTCTATCTCCCCTGTAACTGATGCTGAACCCCTAACCTGGTCCGGACCGGGTTCAGTTCTGATCAGGTTCTATCTCCCCTGTAACTGATGCTGAACCCCTAACCTGGTCCGGACCGGGTTCAGTTCTGATCGGGTTCAGTTCTGATCGGGTTCTATCTCCCCAGTTACTGATGCTGAACCCCTAACCTGGTCCGGACCGGGTTCAGTTCTGATCGGGTTCTATCTCCCCGGTAACTGATGCTGAACCCCTAACCTGGTCCGGACCGGGTTCAGTTCTGATCGGGTTCTATCTCCCCGGTAACTGATGCTGAACGTCTAACCTGGTCCGGACCGGGTTCAGTTCTGATTGGGTTCTATCTCCCCGGTAACTGATGCTGAACGCCTTACCTGGACCGGACCGGGTTCAGTTCTGATCCGGACCGGGTTCAGTTCTGGATAAGAGATCACCGGGTATAAAAGGTTTCATTCATGTTAACAGACTCATTAAATTCACTATCGACCAACGCCTCGGCTCACCTGGAAACAGATATTAGTGCTGATGTAGCTGAATAGCTTCATTTTTTAATCTCAAAGACATTTAATCTTTGGTGTGTGTCTTCTTTGTCTGCAGTGTGTCCCTAAAACATGTGAGTAAACTGGCCATGTTGGGGACAAAAGGAAAAGTGTCCAGACGAGAAAGCAGATGAACAGAAGTTGAAAATGACGTCCAGACAAAATGGCAGGTTGACTCAAAAGATGAACATGGACCCATCTCATTCCTCACACAAACCAAATGTTTGGACAATATTGACATATTTGCACTGTCCAATGGACACAGGGGGTGCCTGGATTTGAACCAGGGACCTCTTGATCTGCAGTCAAATGCTCTGCCACTGAGCTACACCCCCATGACATGCTGGAAAAGAGGGGGGAGTTCAAGAAACATTGTTTCTTGAAGGTGAAGACGAAAGGAAAAGCGTGCCAGCAGAGAACAGAAAATAACATCGTGACCAGTGTTGGGACTAACGGCGTTTAAGTATAACGGCGTTACTAACGGCGTTTATTTTCTGGTCATGGAATAATCTAATGAATTACTTTCCCCATCATTGCAACACAGTTACCGTTACCAAGAATGTGAAATGTTGCGTTACTGCGTTATTGCGTTTGGTTAGATGAAATGCAGCGGTGTCTGCCTCTGCTTTCTGACAGCCACATCACCTTGGCTGCCTGGAGAGAACAGGGTTCAGTGATGAATGATGACGCCTTTGCAAGTGCGATGATCATTGGCTGAGTGGGTGGACCCTCTCAGTGCTCGAGCTGTCTCACTCTGACTGCACGCTGTAAACAATAGACAGCGACGATTAGGGATGGGTACCGAAATCGGTACTTTTACTGGTACCTACCGAACTCCGTCGGTACTACCGGGTACCGATTCACGTAAAATCAAACGGTACCATGTTTCGGTACCTAAATGCATCCTTTTTAATGTGAGGTAGTGGAAGAGTTTGTTATTTCTGTACCGCACGCAGGGCCGGCCCGTGGCTAGGGCAGTATAGGCAAATGCTAAGGGCGCCTGCCATCAGGGGGCGCCAGAAATCGTAGTGAGCTGTGCGTCACTTTCTTTTGAACTTACAAATATGAACGTGGGTGTAGGGATCTTTGAAGAAAGTCATAGAAAACATGTTCCGTATTTTAAAATTAGTATCATGTGTAAAACATGTCATTTAACAAACTTCTTTTCCTCAGAGGACGTACTGTATGACCCGCGAACAAGGAGGCACTGAAGGGATCACACATACACTTGACTCATGGTGCAGTCAGAACAAACCATAGGGTGCCACAAAGCAGGATGGGAAACATGCAAATACCCTGCCCCCAGCGGGCCAATCACAGCAGCCACTACAGTATTAATAATACCAGCTAATGTTTAGAGAGCTTATTCTTTTCTTAAGAAACAATAACGAGGAATAAGTCCACATTTAACTTCAAAGCCTATTAAATAGTAGCCTACTTTCCTAATAAGCCCAAGTCCCCGCCCCCCCACCAATCAGACCTCCTTTACCTGCTACTCGGTTTTCATTTTTTGTTGAATCAAAAAAGTCAACATGTCAAAGCATCCCAAACTGCCTGGTGCCCAGGGGAGGACACAAAGAAAAGAAGAGGAGGAAAAAATGCGACAAAGAAAAGAGGTAGGTGAGAGTTAGAGTAAAGATGATGTTAATTATTATGTTTCTGTTCCAGAAGTTCTGCTGCAGAACAATGATCACTAATGGCATCGGCATTAGCCATTAGCATAACATGGTTTGCTAATCAATAAATAGCCAGCGCTATCTGTTAGTTTTAACATCAGTTAATGTTACAGAAGGGCCCAGTTGTTATGGAAAATAGTCATTTAAGTACCCCCCTCTTACTTTCCTTGGGCAAATTTGTAAATATGAGATCTGTCAGCATGTGTTGTTAATTGCATTTACATGGTTATCTCACGTTTTTCCAGCTTGTAATAGTCAGTCAAAATACTACTCATTTTCCATAGTTATAAGGCTAGCTGTTAGCTGTTAGCTGTGTTACAGCTCATGTTGTCTAAAGTGTGTTTATCATGTTAAACTGTGCATCAGTGCCCATCTTATATGTTACAGCATGACGTTCCCACATGCTCAGTATATTATACTGCAGCTTACTGATTCTTTGCATTCTGCTGATTAGCATTTCACTGTAATGACAATAAAAAATTGAAATTATTAGTGATATATGAAATACTAATATAATTTAGTAATTTAAAAATGACATCGTATATTATACACTATATTCCACATCATGCATGTACTGTATTATGCAATTTTTTCATTTATATTATTTCATTTTATTTTAGTCTTGAAATCGTGTTTATTATTAGACTGGTGTCACATATTCCTCTTCTGTCTTCAGATGCACTGCTGAGGTTTCTCAGTCCCACCGTTGCGAATCTTCCTGTCGCCTCCACCTCAGCAACACAACCAGCAGTGATGCAGCATCATCAGGCGAGTTCATTTCTTGTATTTGTTTCTTTTTTAAATATTTTGAATGTGCAGATTGTTTTATTTAAATAAAATAATGTCCAAGACAAAGCTTATAAGTTTCTTGTGAGTACTGTATATGTACACTAGCAGTGCAAGTACTGTACTGCGATGCAATGGGGCGCCACCTAAAATCTTGCCTAGGGCACCAGATTGGTGAAGGCCGGGCCTGGCCGCACGTGAACGTTGCATCGCAGCATGACATCAGCAGCAGCGGCCGCGTGTTCAGTCAGAAGCTTTCCTGCTTCACTTCTCTAAAACATCAAGTTCGCTGCATTATTTGTGATGCCAGCGGCGGGAACACGTCTGATCTGAGGAAGCAGCTGATTAAACACAATATTCTTTTCAAAGTTCTGTTCCCGATGCGTCATCCGCAGCCCGCAGGAAAAAGAGGGAGAAGTCGGTCAGCGCCTCGGCGGCTGAACAGATGTAAACAGGGGCAGATAATAACCAGCAGGGTTCACAAACTGCCGTTCAAGAACTTAATACGATGTGAATATTTACTGAGTTTCCCATCAACCAAGACAGTGAACCAGATCTGGAGCGACGCACATGTCACGTCTCTCCCTCCCTCCCTCTGTCGCATCCCACATCTTTATTAAACTCTTCATCACGGCGGAGTTTCCGCACGCGAGTGCACCAGCCACCATACTTACATCTGATAAATAAGAGTCTGCGTCTCTGAAACAGCTTGTTGGTTTAACCAGCACAGCAGAAACTGTCTGCATCAAGTTAGTAACCTGATCCCTGCAGCAGGATTACAGCCTCCAGACCTGCGCAAAACGCCGCCACAAAATCAGTTTAGTGTCGGAGAATATTCCGTCTTTTTTCTCATTAAATTATTCTGTCAATATTATTATTTCGTCTGGAACAAACTCCCAGAAAGTCTCAGATCAGCTGAAACACTTGTTCTCAGCTGCATTCACATAGATTTTTATCTAAAGTTCAAATCTGCACGGCTCTATGCTCTCTTTTTAATTTTAAATATGTTTAATGTTTATCATTTTATAATCATACTTCTAGTTTTTGTTTTTAATCATTTTCCCTTTTACACCCCGCTGCAATGCTTATGGTTTATCTAAAGCACTTTGAATTTTCCTGTAGGCTACATGAAATGTGCTGTATTAAAAAACTTGCCTTGCAATTAAGTTTCCCTGTTACCAGACGCTCTGACATCATAGAGAAACAGCTGGATTTTGCTGTAATATATTATTTAAAAATTCTATGTTGAGAATGAGAAATAAATCTGTTATTGCCATATGAACACATAAAAGGCAGTAGGTGGCCTAGTGGTAGCGTCGTGGGCTTTGGCGCGGAGGACCCGGATTCGAGTCCCTGACACGACTCCTAGGTTAAACACTGTGGACCCCTGAGCAAGGTCCTTAACCCTCCAACTGCTCCCCGGGCGCTTTAAGTAGCAGCTCACTGCTCTCTGATACTCAGTACAGAGATGGGTGAAATGCAGAGCCCTAATTTCCCCTCGGGGATCATACAAGTATAACAACAAAAAAAAAAAATAACCGAAAACTGGTACCGTTTGGTACCGGTACCGATTCGCAGGTACCGAAAGTTGGTACCGTATCGATTCAAACGTGATAGGTACCCATCCCTAGCGACGATGGAGACAACGAGCCAGGGAAATTCAAAAGTAGCGTTTTCCAACTGGAAGTACCGACACTACTTCTCGCTTAATGAAGTGAAAGGCAGGAATGTTTATGTTACATGCACGTTATGCCCAGGAAAAAAGATTTTATCAACGTCTGCCTCAAGTAACTCCAATCTTATGAAGCATCTCACATCAACACATGCTAACACAGCACTTGTTGCTGCTGCTGCTGCTCGACCACCGCCAAGCCCAGGTGCAGCTAGCGTGGGGTCCAGCGAAGAGGATGGAGTCACTCCGTTAAAACAAGCAAAGCTTGATTTTTCAGGTACACAACAAGTTACTAGGGCCGAGCTGAACACATTGATGGCGAGGTATATTGTTGAAAACATGCTACCCCTGTCCACTGTGGAGTCCGAGTCTTTCAGAGCTATCCTTGCTAAAATACCAATACGAGGAGGCGGGGGGGTTGCCCCATCCCGAAAGACTTTTGCCAAATTCATGGACAGTGAGTACAAAAAAATGAATGCTGAGCTCAAAAGGTCATTTGAGGAAATGGAGTACTTTTCAACTACAGCAGACATCTGGACTGCCCACAATAAAAGTTACATAGGTGTGACAGCTCATTGGATCAACCCAACTAATATGGAAAGAGAGAAAGCAGCTCTTGCCTGCAGACGTTTTAAGGGGCGTCATACTCATGACGCCATTGCAGTTGAGCTTGACAATATCCACTCAACATATGGGATAACACAGAAAATGACAGCGACAGTCACAGATAATGGCTCTAATTTTGTTAAAGCCTTTAAGAAGTACCAGCCACTTGACGAGAGTGAATCTGAGGATGATGAAGATGAGGTAACATTTACAGATATCAATGATGCTCTACATGAAACTGATGATAATGATGGAGGTGATGTGATCACTTTGCCCCCCCATAAGAGATGTGCATCACACACACTAAACCTGATTTCATGCACAGATGTTGACAAGTGGCTGCTGTCAAAACCTGAAACAAAGGCTGTTTACAGAAGTGCCACTGCCAAATGCACAGCCCTATGGGACAAAGCTAGTCCATCGACTGTGGCTGCTGAAACGCTTGAAGAGTTGGTGTCAAAAAAGCTGCTTGTACCTGGTACAACACGGTGGAACTCCTTCTATGATGCTCTGGCTCGGATCTGTGAAATATCCATGGTTGAGCTTCACACCATCTCCTCCAAATTAGGACTGACAGCGATAACAGAAAGGGAACATCAGTTTCTGAAGGAGTACTGTTCTGCGACGAAGCCCCTAACAGTTGCCTTTGATATACTTCAGGGAGAAGACAACTGTTTTCATGGTACACTCCATCCAACAATAGAAACATTGATCCTGAAGACAGAAGCCCTTAAAAGTGGCCTGCAAATACTGAGGGACCTTCCTGACGCCATAGTCACAGTAAGAGCTTGAATTTAATATTTTATCATTTAATAAGTGATTGATCATTGCTGTAACACTCATACAGTAATAAGTACAACTACTTATAACACTAATTTGTATGGGTACATAGGTTTAATGTGATTATTCGTATCATTTGAGGCTATCAAAACCCGATTTGCTGATGTCCTGGGAAATGAAGAGGCTGTAATTGCTGCCGTAACTCTTCCAAAATTCAAACTTCGCTGTCACAGGAGTTAAAGGACAAGGCCAAGGCAAGTTTGCTAGCAGAGTGCCGGAGAATTGTCCACGAAGAACCACAGCCAGGTACCAGCACATCTTCACATCACACGGGTTCAGCCAAAGAGAACGATTTCTTTTCCTCTGAGGAGGATGAGGAGGACAGCTCCTCTTCAGCAGAAAAGCAGGTGGCAGACTATATGAGAAGGTCCCGCCTGCGGCTTGGAGGACGAGGCGGAGTCGGACATTAGGCGGGGTCGGACGTCCGACTCCACCCACATTCCCGTTTTAAGCCGTCTATTATAACCCTTCCCCCTATCCCTAAGCCCTAACCCTAACCTCAGAAACTGATCACGCCCATCGGATTTCCAGCGCTGCCTAATATCCGTCTCCTGCAAGCCGCAGGCGGGGGTACTTGGACTGGACTGGGCCCGACTTCCGAAGTTCAGAATCTGATCTCGAGTGACAGCGCACTTCCTCCGTCTGACGGACACCGGCCTCCGGGCATTGGACTCACCGCCCTCCATCGGGCTGCGCCCGATTGAGCGCACCGAGTATGATGGAGAGCTAATCACCCACACCTATCCAGCCACATCCTCGGTCACTATGAACAGGCGAGATGCTCGATTTCATGACCCGCCGACACCTAGCTGATCCATGCAACATAAAGACACCACACAGCACACCCTACATTACACTGACCCCAAACACAAAACCCACTGATAAGCCCACCATCAAACATTCCCTATGGATTTAGCAAACACACAAATTCAGGGAGCCATATGACCTGGGGAAATTTTCTCCCCTTACACACTGAACATAACACAATCGAACAACTGACGGGACCTCCTGAGGTTGTTCACACTCCACAGCACATGTGCACACAAACGCACAGTTGGTCAAGGGGGATGAGCCCCCCTTTCCAGCACTTTGAATTTACACACAACATTTAGCCAAAAAAAACATACCTTACAGTAGAGCTTTCCTAACAAAAAATTTTAAACATGCCATATCCCATCCACACACATCCAGCATGGTCACAACATCCCAATAACACTTTGCCACGCCCCCTATTGTTCCCACACGTTACCCAAAAAACCCCACAAAACCTGGGCACTGCCCTTAACACCCAGTCCCCACTATGCCTATCACTAAGGACAAATCTTACAGCCCCACTCTCCCCAAACAACCTCCCAAAAAACACTATCTCAGACCCAACTCCCCAGTGGAGGCCATTTTGGACCCAAACCATGTCCCTGCATCCCTACTTCCTGCTTCCGGACGGAAGCCACACCCCTTTCCCAGCATCCCTTGCGCCCCCCCCCCACCTGCACCATGAACAACATGGAGGTACACAAGGACCACACCCACAACATGAGCCTGTTAAAATTGATACTCCGAGAGAATCACCTAGACCGTCTCCGCGGGACGAAACTCAACAATAAATTCACTTTGACAACCTAAAAGTCCTTTTGAGGACTAGAGCATATCCCAAACCACTGCCAATGGGAGACCACCACTGATGAGCCACCGCTTCCACTCTACGCTTGATCCTTTGATACACACCGCTGACCAAACATCTTGCAGAGGACGCCACCTGCCAACACCCACACCGGATGACAGAAGCCTTCTGGGGGGAACATCACCTTGAATCTGTCAACTGCGACCGAGCATACCTTCCTTCCAGCTCAGCAACAGAATTTCATACAACCATTCTTCTTACACTTGCTCATCTCTCTTTGGTCCTCTCCACACAGATCCACAAATGACAAAACTGTGAAGACCGACCCAGACATGACTGCTGAAACCTAGCGGTGTTAACAAACACAGTCCAACATAGTAAGTTTTGCAGCCTACAGTAAGGTGGCCAGGGTTAGTGGCCTTAATGCAACCCAATCTTCTACTCTGAGGACTTGCCTCAAACACACACCACTACACTCTGCACCACACACGATTGAGACCCCACTAACAAACAATTGAATTTCCTTCAAATTCTCCTTCCATCTTAGAAAAACACCCTTCAGTTCACTTAGGGACTGATCGTGGGTGCACCGGGACCTAGGTATAGCTTGATAAACAATTTTGTACCTTTTTCTACCTCCTCTTTATGCCATTTACGAACCATTTATTACCAAAACGCTTCGCCTCCATCTGCTCCGGTATGTTCTCCTGATTACTTTAAACCGCCCGATTTTTCACAAACTATACCAGATTATTCTAACTTTGAACCGTAGAAACACTACAATTAATCCAAGAAAATACAGTCTTGTGCGTTTTTTTACTTTGACATAATACCCCTTTAACTTAAAACCACAAATAAATGGCGCTTCTTCTTCTCTCTCGAATCCGCGAGTTTAAACAACACGTTTTAGCCAACCACAAGCCAAAACCGACACAGGGCCAGAATCTAAACTCATTTATCACAAACCACCTGACAATTGGAAACAGAACCTGCCCGGGAACTGATCATCCCGTGGAGCCAGCCACACGGAGAGGGCGTATGGTGGTAAACGGCCGAAACGCCCGTTCGCATCCATGTGGTACACCACTGAAGAGAGGTTCTGAAATTCTTCTACTTAGCTTAGCTACTCAGTAACTCCAATGCACTACTGGTGGGTTAGAATTATTGCAGCAAAACCCAAACTAGAAAACAAAAGAGACTTTAGACAATACCAGGGACATCTCGCTTCTCCTGACGCAACCATAGACTGATCTACTACAACTGCCACTAAACGAACTACACGCTTTTGACACAATCCAACCTGACCAGAACTGGCATCTGACACCCTCCTGGACCAACACAATTCCCGTCCTAGACACTTCCCTTGCTACCTGTTTTCACACTTACCCTGCCTGTTTTCCTGACCCTAAGGCCTCTGATCTGCTTTTATTATCAACTTTAACACCTACCCTGCCTGTTTACCTAACCTTAATGCCTTTTTATCTGCTTTTATTATCAACTTTAACACCTACCCTGCCTGTTTTCCTAACCTTAATGCCTGTGATCTGCTTTTATTATCAACTTCAACACCTACCCTGCCTGTTTTCCTAACCTTAAAGCCTCTGATCCACTCTTTTTTTATCAACCTTAACACCTACCCTACCTGTTTTCCTAACCTGAATGCCTTTTATCTGCTTTCATTATCAACCTTAACACCTACCCTGCCTGTTTTCCTAACCTTAATGCCTGTGATCTGCTTATATTATCAACTTCAACACCTACCCTGCCTGTTTTCCTAACCTTAATGCCTGTGATCTGCTTATATTATCAACTTCAACACCTACCCTGCCTGTTTTCCTAACCTTAATGCCTGTGATCTGCTTATATTATCAACTTCAACACCTACCCTGCCTGTTTTCCTAACCTTAATGCCTGTGATCTGCTTATATTATCAACTTCAACACCTACCCTGCCTGTTTTCCTAACCTTAATGCCTGTGATCTGCTTATATTATCAACTTTAACACCTACCCTGCCTGTTTTCCCAACCTTAATGCCTTTTGATCTGCTTTTATCAACTTCTACACCTACCCTGCCTGTTTTCCTAACCTTAAAGGTGCCATGACATCAAATTTCACTTTTCTGGGGTTTTGGGTGTATAATATGATCTATTGTGCACTGATGAGGTCATGTGAATGTCCAGAGTGAGAATCAAAGTTCCTGTTTATGGTCTGTCAGCTTTGTCTCTCTGCTCAGAACAGTTGAATCAGACAGCAGGCTATCATTCTACGTAATTTAATTGCTCCAATAAGAGCACACTATCAAGTAAACAGCGCCCCCTCTCTCTCTCTCCTAACGGTCTATGCACCGTCCGCTCCCCCCCTCCCCTCCCTGTCTGATTCAGCTGCATGTATGGAGCTAGTAGTAACTTCTGTGCAGTCAGGTCTGGATTTTCAAACAAATGGATTCAAAAGCAAACTTCTGCAGCAACACTGAGGGAGGGGGCCACAACCTTGTCATTACCTGTAAGTTTATTTATTTTCTAAATGCTGTCTTGTCTGATAAACGTAGCTCACTATCTGAACTGCCCATGTTGCTAGCAGTTAGCCTTTAGCAAACTCCGACCGCAGCTTGACCTAGATTCTCCAAATAAGGTCATAGCCAAATAAGGTGTAGCCAATCAAAATGAAGTCAACGTGGTCTCCGGGTAAAGCTCCATATCATCACCGGACCCAACTGTATTACTGAGGAAGTGAGGTCTGGCGTTTCAAAACAATACTCCGCTGTAAAAAATGCTGTTTTTTTCTTTGGAGTATTTACATATAAAGTAATGCCAACAACATAAACTAGTTTTTAACTGTTATGTCATCACTCCTTTAAAGCCTCTGATCCACTCATATTATCAACTTTAACACCTACCCTGCCTGTTTTCCTAACCGTAATGCCTTTGATCTGCTTTTATCACCAACTTTACCACCTATCCTGCCTGTTTTCCTAACCTTAAAGCCTGATATACTTCTTTTTATCACCAACTTTAACACCTACCCTGCCTGTTTTCCTAACCTTAAAGCCTGATATACCTCTTTTTATCACCAACTTTAACACCTACCCTGCCTGTTTTCCTAACCTTAAAGCCTCTGATTTACTTTTATCAACTTAACCCCTACCCTGTCTATTTTTCTTAACCTAAAGCCTCTGATCTGCTTGTTTTTCAACTTGAACAGCTACCGTTGTTTTCCTAATCCCATATTCTTCTGAACTGATTTCTTCTCAACTTAAACCATTTATCCTCTTGGTTTTACCAAGCCCTAATTTTCTGATCTGCTTGATTTCCAAATTCAAACACTCAGCCTGTCTGTCGCTCTGACTCGGCTGCGTATCAGCCTCTGTTCTTTTAACTGTTAACACAACAAGAAAATGCTCCGAACGGTCCCCAATACCCACTTTCCCATCCCTGCATGGCTCCAAAATCCCGACACCGACACCCTTAGCCACGCCCCCCATTGTGTTCCACAAACAACACCTCAATTCCTATCTCTGCTCACCCATCATGGTTTTGAGAACTCATCACACTTAGCCACACCCCCCATTGTTCTCCACACAAACCAGGAATCGAAGAACCTCAGATCTGCTTGTTTCCCAACTTTGGCACTTATGCTATTGATTTTCCCATCTCTAAAACTCATTTACTTAAACTTTTCAACTTTAACACATCCACTGTCCTCCGAGACTTTTTATAAGCTCCCACCTTTTAATCTTTAACACAACAGAAAATGCTTCCACGGAATCCCCAGTGCCCCCTTTCCCATGGTTCATCACACCTAGCCACGCCTCCTATTGTTTCACACACAACCCCTTGATTCCCGTTTTTGCACATCCTTCATGGTTTTCAGATCCCATCACACTTAGCCACACCCCCCATTGTTCCCCACACAACCCGTGAATTCCCATCCCTGCACACCCATCGGGGTTCTGAAATCCCATCCCAATCCACAGCAATCCAAATACTTTTCTTATTCACCCTAAGCCCCAATCTATTTCTGTCCTCCCATTTTCAATCCCTACACTGCCATCATATTTCCAGAATCCCATCACACTTAGCCACACCCCCCATTGAACTACAAACAACCCCTGCACCAAGAACCCAAACCCCTACCCTAATTTTCCATTTTCCTTTTCAACCCCTTGCCTGAATCTATTTTAGCTTATAATGCAAAAAAATACAAAAAAACATGTTAATCTATATTTAAGAGTTGGATAGTGCTCTATTTATTGTGCAATAACATACAGATTCAGAGATTTGCACAACTTAATGGCCAGATTTTCCCTGTTTTTACCCACATTTGTCTATGAATGTGTGAATATTGTTTATTTTTACATATTTTTTTACATTTATTTATTTTTACATTTATTTCCATGCAAATGGCTGGCTGCAATTTTTTGAGTTGAGTTAAAATACATACCATGTTCTGAAACACTGTATGTAGTGGGTGGGTGGGGGCAGGGAGGGAGCTGAGAGTCCTCACTGCCTGGTGGAAGAAGCTGTCTCCGAGCCTGCTGGTGCTGGTTCTGGTTCTGGCCCGGAGACTCTGCAGCCTTCTCCCTGATGGCAGCAGCGTGGGTGGGGTCACCTCCGACCCTGGACAAGCAATCCCTACAGGAAACAGGAAACATGTGGCCCTCCGCCTGACAGGTACTGCTGGGATTTGAACCCAGGATCTCCTGTTTACGAGACAGGTGCTTTCACCAACTAAGCCACAGCACCTGGATACCCCATACCTGAGGAGAAGCTTATGTGCACTCAGAGGATGACGGTGAATTCTCAATGATTGGTGATGACGTCTATAGACGATGCAAACGTGGCTTGTTTCCTTCATGCAGGGCTGGAGGAAGGGTCCCATGGGGTAATGGTCAGCACCCTGGACTCTGAATCCAGTGATCTGAGTTCAAGTCTCAGTGGAACCTCATGTCTGTCATTTGTAGCAAAGCCCTCTGTGACTCCCAAAGCCCCCACTTCCTCACTGAGGCCACAGCAGCTTGCTCAGAAGTGTGAGTACGTTACAGACATGCAATGTTGCACAGATGCCTTCTCCACATGCTCTAGGATGTTTTCCTTTTTCTCCATTTCAGCTGAACCACCAGGGTCAGAGGTGACCCCACCCACGCTGCTGCTGTCAGGGAGGAAGCTGCAGAGTCTCCGGGCCAGAACCAGAACCAGCAGGCTCAGAGACAGCTTCTTCCACCAGGCAGTGAGGACGCTCAGCTCCCTCCCTGCCCCCACCCACCACCCGTCCACCTCCACTGACTGCCCACTCACAAACTCACCCACCTCAGCACACCTCACTTCATCATCACCATGGCAACAGTTGAACACGGCAGAACATTGCACTAAATGGCACTACTACATATTGCACTGTTGCATCATCAGGACTGCTACAGTTTACTCTGCATATGCATTACTGCACTACTGCCACTGTACTGTTGCATTGCTAAAAACATACTGTTACAGTTCCATGTTTACATTGTCATTGCTCTGTAATATCTGCACTACTTCCTACATCAGGATTGCAATACTGTTCACATTGTCTACTGTCAACCCGTTTGTAAATTTGTAATCTTCTTTAGTATTTAAACTTAGTTTGTGTTTAGATTTCTAGGCTATCCCAGCGGATTCCTCGATTTTTATATTTTTATCTTATAGTTTCTTAAACTTCATTATCTGCACGGTGGGTGTGAGAGGACTGTAATTTCATCTGTGTGGTCTGTCCAACATGGGGCACATTTGACAATAAAGTTGACTTTGACTAGTCTGTAGTCACCATGACTGATCACAGAGACCTCGCTGCCATCCTGAGTGCACATATGCTTTTCCTCTGGTGAAAAAAAGTGCAGCTAGCAGAGGATGGCTCAGGTCCATCAACCTGCGGGTTATGAGCCCAGCACACTTCTGCTGTGTTGCTCCACAGCTCACCCCAGATGGGACTTGAACCCACAATCCCTGGCTTAGGAGGCCAGTGCCTTATCCATTAGGCCACTGGGGCTACATCACTTCCTCCATCAGTAGCATTCACACCAGTGGAAATAGCTATTCCTAACTGAGGAGGAGCATCCTGGAATGACGGCCGTCAGCTGTGCTCTTTCCAGTACTGTTGAGTCAGTACTGAGCAAAATATCTGACTACTGCCTACTCACCTGCACACCTTTCTTTCTGTACCTGGCTGTGCAGACGACAGTGTTTCCAGTGGAGAAGACGTTTCTGACTGGTTCTGATGTCACACCAACATTCATTATGTGCATTTTCCAGCCGTCACTGATCAGCGGCGTCCTGAGGCTCAGAAACTGCACTGTGAAACTTTTCCATCCAGGACGCGGCCGTGACGCACACCTTTTCAGCCCACAGCGAGTGTGTGGCAGAGCATTTGACTGCAGATCAAGAGGTCCCTGTTTCAAATCCGGGTACCCCCTGTGTCTGTATAATTCCATTGGACAGTGAAAATATGTCAATATTGTCCAAACATTTGGTTTTTGTAAAGTCTGGGATACACTGCGATTTTTTTCAATCGTTGCTCGCAGCTCCAACCCAAATTATGTGAATCAGTTGCAGAGTTTAAAAGTTCCCAGTTTGCGATGTTTGTCCTAGTACTGTACGAACCGACGCTCAGATGCGCTCTGCCTACTCACACTGTATGTCCTCAAAGACACGTTGGGGTCTTGAACAATCCCGACATGCAACACAATAAATACAGCTAGTAGTAGAAGAAGAAGTCAACAACAGTATGCTATCACCAAAAAAATGCGCTTTGCAATTTGCGTTCTTTCTTTGTGAAGAATTCGCCAAAAATAAACGGTGACAACGTCATGTGTGGACGAGGAATTGTCTGAGCAGACATGGGCTGGACGGTCTGTCGGTTCTACAACCAGAACTCCGTCCCAATGACACGCCGGGTCGCCATGCTGCCTCTGGTTTACTTCTATTTCTGTTTTCGCACATGTGAAAGGTGAAAATCTCGGAGGAAAGAGTTCTCAGTCCGGTCGAGGCTCCGCTTCAACATGCGATTCACTCACGAGCCACGACCAGAATATCAAACAGGTTTGATTTCTAGCTATTCACGATTTCTTTTATTTATATTAATCTTTTTTACTGGATTTTGTCCATTCAAAACAGATCACAGCATTACAGAGTATCCAGGATGGGTTGTAGGCAGATAACATAGGTATCAACATAAACTACAAGTTAGTAACAGTAAACTAACCCTAAGCCAGAACAGCATCTAAGAATGAACAGTTAAACCACTATACCTTCCCTCCCACTACTTGAGGCTGAAAAGACAAACAAGCAGACAAAAAAACACAAAAATAAAATAAATAAATGGATAAATGGGGTGGGGGGGGGGCTTCGTCATTCTTCTGGTTGGATGCTAGTTTTATCCAAATATTCAATGAAGGGCTGCCAGGTTTCCTTAAAAACACCTGCGGAGCCTGCAATTGAAAACCTAATTTTCTCAAGTTTAATATTGGTCAGGACCTCACGTAGCCAGCTATTGTGTGAGGGGGGAGCAGCATGTTTCCATTTAAGTAAAATGAGGCGTCTGGCCAGTAGAGTTGTGAAGGCCAGTACCCGCCGCTTTTTAACAGGGAGGTTAAGTGTTGCAGGTGTAGGGGAACCAAACATAGCTGTGTATGGGTTTGGACTAAGATCTACTATATCAAGCACTTGTGCAAGAGTCTCAAAAATTTGGCACCAGGCTTGGCGCTGGGGGGGGGGCGGGCCGGCGGGACGTGCCTCCTCTGGTTTTGGCCGGTCCTCACGACCTGGTGACGTCTAGTCACTGCGCCGGGGGCCGGGGCGCCTCTGCTGTGTGCGTGCGGGTGTGTGTGCTGGTGGGGGTGTGTGTGTGGTGGGGCTGGGGGGTGTATCGTTGTCGTGTCTGTATCGGGATGTGGGCATTCGGGATGTTGGTGTCGCGGGAGCGGCTGTATGGGGGATGGGGATTTCCCCTGTGCTTGTCCTGCGTGTGGGGCTCTGGGGGTCGCGGACAGAGCTGCGCTTTTCGCCGGGGTGCTTGGTTTTCGGCGGACCCGTAGTCGTGTCGTGTTGTATCGATGTTGGGGTGTCTGGCGTGGCTGTCGGGGTGTGGGGTTTTGTCCATATCGTTCAGCTCTAGTGTGTGGAGGTGGGGGGTTGCGGGGTGGCCGGGTCTTTTCCGCGCCGGGTGCCTGTCCTGCCCGGCTGCTGTGTCGGTTGGGGCTGGCCTGCGCCGGTGGTCTCGTGCGGGTTGGTCTCGCGTGGTCCGGGGGCTGGGGGTGGTGGACTTGTGGCGTGGGGGGGCTGGTGGCCCCGTGGTCCCCGTCCTTGGTATGTGTGGGTGGGTGTGTGACTGGAGGGGGGGCGTGAATGCGGTTGTGTGTGTGTGTGGCTGCCTGTGGGGGTGTGTGGAGATGGGTGGGTGGGTGGGGGTGCATGGATGATAGGTGTTTGGGTGTGGGGGTGGTGGTGCATTGGTGGGGTTTGTGTGTACAACACACATCTTACACACACAGTCATGAGCGGGGGGGGGGGGGGGGGGACAGGGTCCTTTCATACCCCGGTCTCCCGGGGCGCTACTGGGGGGGAGGGGGGACAGTGGCTGCTTCACGCGCCAGTGGTTAAGGCTGGCTGCATTGCGGGGGATCTGCTGGCCTGGGGGTTGCCTGGCCTGCTGCGTCCGGGGGGTGGGGGATGGGGGGGGTGGTGGGGCGGGGGACGTGTTGGGGGCTTGGAGCTCACAGCTCCTTCCCCGGCCCGAGCTACCAGTCAGGAGGCACGAGGGCATGGGCAAGAGAGAGGTGGGTATGTGAGAATAATGAATGAGAGTGTGAAAGAGGAAATGTGGGAGGGAGGAACTTGGGCTGGAAGAAGGAGGAGATGTGGGTAAGTGGTTGGAGGAAAGGGGGGATGGAGGAAGGAGTGGCATGCTCGTGAGTGTCTAGTAGGGATGGTCATGAGGGGCTGAAGGAAGGAAGGGCGGGAGTGTGATAGGTCAGAGGGATGGGCGGGGCTGGACATATAAGGGGGGGACTGTATGGGGTATTGGGGGTATAGGGAGGTGGGGGCGTATGTGTGGGGGGGTAGGGAGGGGGTTGGTGCAGTTATGTGGGGGGAGTGCATGTGTGTGTTAGAGGGTATGAGGAGGTGGGGGTAGGTGTGGATGGTAGAGGGAGGAGAGTGTTGGGGGTGGAGGGAGGAGTGAGTGTGGGTATGTAAGGTCGGAGAGCGGAGTGGGTGGGTGTATGTGTGTGTGTGTGGGGGGTACACGGAGGTGTTGGGTAGGGCTGGGCGGTGTGGGCGGAGGTTCGTATCTCGGTGTTCGTGCCGGGCATCTTGGTGTCGGTGTGGTGCGGTGTGGCTGCGGGTTGGTTGGGGGCCGGGCGCTTTGGTGGGGGGTGCGGTTTTGTTTGTGGCTTCCGGGGCTTTGTATGCGGGGCGGGTGCGGGGGGGATCCGTATCTTGTGTGTGGTTGCTCTTGCGGTGTTGATGTCTTGGGTGCCCGTGTCTCGATGTGGATGCGGTGACGGTATATCTTTCAGCCCTAGTGTTGGGGTAGGTGTGTGGGGAGTGTGTGTGTGAGCGTGGTGGCGGGGTAGGGGGTGGTAGAGGTGGTGGCGCCCTGGTGTCAGGGGTGAGGGGCAGGGACGTTGGGGTGGGGGCTGGCCTGCCCTGGGGGGTGTCGTCTGGGGGGTCCGGTCCTCCTGGGTTTCAGTTGGGCCGCCCGGGTCCGGGGGGGGGTGGCTGCTCCCTGGGCGCTTGGGCCCTGGGCCCGGCGCTGTCTCCGCTCCGGGGGACGCCCGGCGCCCGGTGGGGTCGGCGGCTGCTGGTCTTGGTCCGCTGGGGCCTGGGCCCCCAGACTGCAGGGGGCTCCGGCTGGGGCCGCCTTTTGCCGCCCCTTCGGGGGATGCATGTCCGCTCTTTGGGGGGGGGGGTAGCTGGGATCTGGGCCTCTGGGTGGCTGCTGGGGGCCTGGGTCGTGAGCCTTGCGGGCTTCCTCCTCCTTGCAGAGACGAGGCTGCATCTGCATGACTGTATCACCACGGAGCACCCTTTATTATGCATGTTGATGCTGCTTCCCATTGCGATGACTAGGTTGTACCTCTTCTCTACTTCCCATTGCGATGACTAGGTTGTACCTCTTCTCTACTTCCCATTGCGCTGACTAGATTGTACCTCTTCTCTGCGTAGTTCTGCGTGTGTTTGTATGATCTGAGGATATTTAAGCCACCTGCAGGTACTCCTGTAGGGGATTGCTTGTTTTGTTTTCCAACAGAGACCTTGGTTGTTTAGGGATCGCAGTACAGATGTACCAGTGAACTGTGTAAGTAGATTCATGTTTTCTTTCCTCTCTCTCTTCCTCTTCCTTACTCCTTTCTCTCTGTTTCACTTTCTATCATTACCTCTGTTAACTTTCATTTCTCCCTTGTCAGGCCCAGCAGTATGAAATGGAATGGTGTAATACACAAATGTTTAAATAAAGAAATAAAATGAATAAACATGATATCAAGTGGAGCCTTATGTTCATAAAGCTCCGCTTGGTAAAGCAAAACTGTTCAACAGAATAAAGCAATCAGATATCCATTCTGCTTGCTTCGATGCTGGACAGGACAAGTTAAAAAAAAAAAAAAAATTTGGCACCAGAAGCCAGTGAGATTAGGGCAGGACCAAAACATGTGCGTGTGGTTTGCTGGTGACTGTTTACACCTGTTGCAGTTGTCACTGGTGCCGGGGTAGATCTTTGCGAGCCGGGAATTTGTGTAGTGAGCCCTAAAAAGAATTTTGCATTGTAACAAGCCATGCCTGGCACAGATGGAAGATGAGTGAACTTGTTTGAGAATTTGGTCCCATTGGTCATCAGATATCGATACTCCTATCTCGTTCTCCCAGGTCAGCTTCAGGCGGGTCGTTTGATCAGGGTTAAGACAATCAATGGAGCCATAGATTATAGAAATGGAACGTCTCTGGGCAGGATCGAGGGTAAGCAAGGAGTCAATTAGGGAACCAGGTGGATGGTTAGGGAAGTGGGGGAAGGCCGCATGGACAAAGTGTCTGGTTTGGAGGAAGCGGAAAAAATGAGTGTGAGGCAATTCAAACCTAGCTGCAAGCTCTACAAAATCAGTAAAAGAGTTGTCTTTATACAAGTCTTTGACATGTAGCAGGCCCTTCTTACGCCATGTATTAAAGGTGGAGTCCGACAGGGAAGGTGGGAATAGATGGTTGTTAGCAATTGGAGCTAAGGTTGAAGGTTCATTCAGACCATAAAATTTACGAAATTGTAGCCAAATCTTTAGTGAGTTGGCAACAACAGGGCTCTGTGAGACTGAATGGGTCTTAAGAGGAAGTCGAGCAGTGAGGAGGGAATGCAAGGAGAGTCTTGAGGAACGCATTTCTATCTGAGCCCATGAAGGGCCGACATCGGCTCCTCTGTCAAGCCAATATAAAAGTTTGTTAATAGTGCATGCCCAATAATACTGAATTAAATTAGGTAGTGCAAGGCCGCCTAGACTTTTGGGAAGTTGCAAAACAGCTTTTTTTTATACGGGGTGGTTTATTTGCCCACAGAAACGATAATATTAATTGGTCCAGCTGCTGAAAAAAGGATTTTCTTATAAAAATTGGGATATGCTGAAACAAATAAAGAAATTTAGGAAGAATCACCATCTTTACCAAATTAACTCTGCCAGTTAGGGAAAGGGGGAGAGAGGACCAGCGGGTCATGTCATTCTTGCATTTATCCATGAGAGGGCGAAAATTTTGACTGAAAAGATCTTCAAAAGAGGGGGTAATGAAAACGCCTAGGTATCAAAACCCCTCCGAAGCAACTTTAAATGGGAAGGAAGATGATGGGATCTGCATGGAGAGGCTGTTAATGGGGAGGAGTTCGCTTTTGTTAAAATTCAATTTATAACCGGAATACTTGCCAAACTGGGTTAGAATGTCTACAATAACTGGGATAGAAGACATAGGGTTGGAGACATACAAAAGCAGGTCATCTGCGTACAGGGACAGCTTGTGGGTGATTCCATTTCTGGTGATACCTTTGACCCCCTCCTCCCCTCGAAGCCAAATGGCCAATGGTTCAACAGCTAGGGCGAATAGGAGGGGAGAGAGGGGGCATCCCTGTCTAGTGCCCCGGCAAAGAGAAAAGGAGGGCGATCTCACGCCATTTGTGACAATGTGAGCAGTTGGGGAACTGTAAAGCAATCTAATCCATGAGATAAAGGTGGAGTTAAAACCGAATCTTGACAGAACATAGTACAGATACTCCCACTCAACCCTGTCGAATGCTTTTTCAGCATCTAAGGAGATCACCACTTCAGGCACGACAGGGTTGGGGGAACCGATGATATTGAATAATTGTCTAGTATTAAATGATGAATTCCTTCCAGCCATGAACCCAGTCTGGTCTGAGGAGATCAGAGCAGGTAAGGCTTTCTGCAAGCGAGTGGCTAAAACTTTGGAAAGAATTTTTTGGTCGACGTTTAAAAGGGATATAGGCCTATAGCTGCTACATTCTAAAGGATCCTTGTCTTTTTTTAACAAAAGTGAAATGTTAGCTTCCAGTAAGGTAGGGGGTAATTTGCCGTTGTTGAAGGATTCGTTGTAGACATTAACCAAATGTGGAGCTATTAGGTTTGAGTACATTTTATAAAATTCTACTACAAACCCGTCCGGGCCGGGGGATTTACCATTTTGAAGCTGTCCAATCGCCTCTTGCACCTCTGCCAGTGAAATCGGCATGCCTAATTTGTCAACGAGGTTGATGTCAACTTTGGGGAATGTAAGTAGTTCGAAGGGGTTGTGGCTCTTCCAGATTTCAGGAGAGTATTCTGAGGTGTATAGGTCAGAGTAAAAGTTCAAAAAAGTGTCATTTATCAGTTCAGGTTTGGTGACCACTGCCCCTGACTGTGAATTTAATCTGGGGATCTGTCTGGAAAGAGCTGCGGTTCTAGCCTTTTGGGCAAGAAGTTTGCCCGCCTTGTCTCTCGTTTCAAAGTAACTTTGTCTTATTTTTAATCACTTGGCCTCAACCCTGGATGTTGACAGAAGGTCAAACTCCGCTTGGAGTTTAAGACGCTGGTCATAAAGAGAGGGAGTGGGGGTGACAGCGTACAAAGTGTCAATATTCAATAATTGATCAGACAGCCAGGCTATCCTCTCCATGTCTACTTTTTTCTGCCGGGAGGCAAATGAGATTGCCTGTCCCCTGAGGAATGCTTTGCATGCCTCCCACAAGGTGCCCCTCGGGATATTTCAATTTATTAATGGAAAACCCCTTGAGATGCAACATCTCGTTTTCAAGGGGGACCACAAAACAAAACATTGACAAAACAAGACCAGACACAATATATCACACATAAAACAAAATATATTAAAATACAAACTAAAAAAAAAAAAAAAAAAAAAAAAAAAAAAAAAGTTTAACACCAGACAATCACAACCCTCACCTCCAGCCCTCATATTCACATTGCATTACAGTTCAAATAACCAAAGTATAGGACCATCACAATTTATACCATTCAGGTTTAAAGAACATAAGGAGCAAGAAGAAGAGAAGAAGCAGAGAGAAAAAAAAAAAAAAAAAAAAAAATTAACAAAACCTTTACTTCCCTTTTCTTCTTCCCTCTCTCCCTCTTTATAAAGTAAAATCACAAACAAAGGCAGACTTATTTAAGGTGAGTAAAAAGTGAAGATCTGAAGTGACGATAAAATGTAATTGACCTTAGAGATGCAGGCAAATGGTTCCAATCATTTGGAGCTTTAAATGAGAAAGACCGCCGACCTGCCTCCTTGCGAACTGAAGGGACAATAAAGGTGAGATTTTCTGAGTGTCGCAAGAAGTAGGTTGGTATGAATGGAACAAAAAAACATTTTAAATATGGTGGTACATCAGAGTGAACACATTTGAAAATAAATTGCAACCAGTGCCACTGTCGTCTTCTGTCAGGGAGTGTCGTTCAGTTGAAAGAAGATGGCTATTTCGTCCTGGAAGAACTTTTAAAACATGGATTATTCACTAAGAAATGAGAGAGTTTCCATTGCATGTGTGGGTGGTTATGATTTGGGAAGTTAATGGTAACTGATACAGGGGCGTGGTCTGAAATCACTATACTGTGATAATTGGCCGAGTTGACCCAATGTAATATTGTATTGTCAACAAGGAAAAAGTCAATTCTGGAATATGTCCGATGAACATGAGAGAAAAAAGAGAAGGCCTTTGTGGATGGATTGAGAGATCTCCAGGGATCACTTAGGCCCAATTGGCTACGTGCACACTATGGCGTCAGCTAACTTCCGGTTAAAGGTTGTGAGGGCGACTACTTCCGGGTAATCGTCCTGCCATTCAGGTTTGAATAACTTATTAGCGAGCGGCTGTGAAAATGAGTATGTCCATTGTCCAGAGGAGGAGATCATCCTTTCAGCGAGTCAGGGGATCGGCACTACATTGTTGTGTACCTCAGTGTACGTGTTCTTCTCGCTATAACACCAAAGTTAGCTTTCACAGCTTCCCTGCGGATAATGTCGCACGTAAACAATGGCTAGCCAAAGTCAGGAGAGAAAACTTCAGTCCCAGTAGAGATACACAGGTATGTAGCCGACATTTCTTACCTGAAGATCTGGTAGATACACCAGGGGGGAGGAGGTGGGTGAAGAAGGGTGCTATTCCCGTTTTATTTGAGTGGAACAACTACTCATTGCCTGAACCAAGACCCGGTGTGTGGGAACGTAGGCCACGGGAGGAAGAGGTGGAAAGCCCTGCTGCTGGAGATCAGACTGTGGACACCGCAGAGTCGGAGATGGAGATCGAGACTCCTGATCATGATTACTGCGTTACACCGACAACTGGAGTAATGGTCAACGAGATTCAGATGGAAAATGAGGCCCTACGGAAACAAATAGAACTTCTTAGGAGTCAAGTTGAGGGGCTGCAGCTGCGGACCCGTTTTTGTCTGGAGCGCTTTACAGGATCAGACGACGAAATTCGTTTCTATACCAGGTTAGTTGGTCTTTTTATGTACTAAATATGTGATATGACTATATTATGTATTGTATAGTAGCAATCTGACACGAATTGGTTTAAAGTAGACACAAAAACACAGTGTGTATATGATATATATCTCATATACAAACTGTGCTACGTGTCACTGTACAATCTGACACGTATTGGTTCAAAGTAGACACAAAAACGCAGTGTGTGTGTGTATATATGTGTATGTATATATATATATACATATATATATATATATATATATATATATATATATATATATATATATATATATATATATGTATATATATATATGTATGTATGTATATGAATGTATAGTTATAGATTATTTAATAGTATTTTGTTTCCCTAAATAATCTATTTTATTTACAGGTTTGCCTCATACCAGCATTTCCAACATTTTTGGAAGTTAGTGGAGCCTGCTGTGATGACCAAGATGATTCGGGTCACCAACACAAAGGCCTCTACAGCTGGCTCTGACAGATTCCACACAGCAACGGTATGGATTTTATAGATAAGTGTGTGACCATTAATTCTGGAGTTAATCTGTGGAGTTGTTATGGTCAGAAAAGCAATTACTGATATTTCAATGAGAGCCAAAGGAGGATATGCATACCCAGATGTATATTTTTACTAAGTTTTTAATGTACGTGTTTGGTATATGTAAACAATGCCCATTTTAGAGCTGATGTAGCATAACGTTTTGTAATCACACTCCATTATAGTGGTGTAATTAGTAACTACATGCACAGTAAAAAGTGGACAAGTGATTAGGACAAAAAAAAAGTACATTTGCATACACACTAATTATAAACGGACAAATTGTGGAAGCTGCTCTGTAAGAGTAATTTTTGTGCATTCTGTTTCTGTGCCTTTTCTTTTTAAGAAACTTCCCCCTATTGATGAGCTGTTCCTTTTTTTGATGTACCTGTCCTTGGGCCTGCAACACCGAGATCTTGGTGAAAGGTTTGGTATTCACCGTACAACAGTGAGCAGGATCATCACCACATGGGCCAACTTCCTGTACCACCTGCTTGGAAGCAAACGCCTCTGGCTGCCACACGAGGTCGTGCGTGCTCGACTTCCAGCAGAGTTCGCTTCATATCCTGACACCATAGTAGTGCTTGATTGCACCGAGATCTACTGCCAGACACCGTCAGATCTCCTGTTGCAGAGTGAGGTGTTTTCCACATACAAGTCCCACTCTATACTCAAGGCCATGATCGGCATGGCACCTCATGGTGCCATCACATTCATCTCTGCACTTTATGCTGGATCCATGAGTGATAGGGAGATCTTCAAACAGTCAGGCATCATCAATGTCCTACAGCCAGACATGGCAATAATGGTTGACAAGGGCTTTCTAGTTGACAATCTGGCTCCTTGCAAAGTGTACAGACCAGCCTTCCTTTCAGGCAAAAAGCAGATGAGCACACAAGATGTTCATCAGACCCAGTCTATTGCACGCTTGAGGGTCCATGTAGAGCGTTGCATCAGGCGGGTGAAGGAGAACAAACTTTTTGACAGCGTTCTCCCAGTGTCTGTATGTGGGGTCATTGATGAGCTCTTCAATGTGGCTTGCTTCCTGGTAAATTACCAGAATGGGCCCCTTGTGAAGGCATGGGCTACCTAAAGCATTTGATGTGTCTACAGTTAAAGGGATATTGTTAAGTTCTCCTGTTATCTATTCACAAAAATGGATTATTTTGTTATTCTGTTCAAAAGTGTTTTTTCATTAATCAGTAATCACTCCCATCAACAAACTGAAGTGCTCCTGTAAGCTCTGAATTCAGCGTTCATATCATTCATATATACATGGAACGGGTCGGCTCGGTGGGGGCTACCATGTCGTGTCGCCATGTTTTTACGTTCAGTAGAAGCGTGACAGCAGGAAAACACAGAAACTCAGTGGAGACACCAGTGTTGTCAGCTCAGTTCAAGGTGATGCTTTTGGAAGTCACTGCGGGTGCAGTGAGGAACTGAGCGTTACACTGATGCTGCGTTCACGTGCAGTCAGGCAGACGGCCATCAGTAAAAAAAAAACAGATGTCATTTTAATCACAGAAGCCGAGAGAAAGGCGGTAAAACATGGGTCAGACAACATATCAGATGTAACCTGGTCCACCAGCCTGACCAACACTATGTATGAGATACACAGCAAGTCAGTCTGGGTTCCCTCCATTGGGAAGAGATTTCCAATGCGAGACGAGAGGCGGGACTAACAGGAGGAAAGTAAACCGGAGAGAACCAATCAGAGAAACACGGAAGTGACTATGGCTGGCGTAGTTTGGCACTCTGTTGCTAGAAGTCAGCGTTTACACTTTGTTTTCCCCTCTCTATTTAATGTAATTTTCTTGTGTATATTAACATAGAATGTTTAATTTTATTATTATAAATACTGTTATTTGTCAGTGTTGTTTATTGCTGAACTACTAATATGAGAAAGCGTTTGTGTTGCACATCAAGTGACTATGACCCAGAAGCTGTTAGTTAAGCACCAAAACAGAGCAGAAACAGCGGTGGAGACGTCAGAGTTTTACGTTCTTGTTAATAATTCTACTGCTGCGCTGTGATTGGTCCAGTCAATATTTTACCGAGTGGAAATCACTTCTCAATGGAGGGAACCCAGACTGACTTGCCATGTATCTCTTACATGTCATGGTCAGGCTGGTGTACCAGGCTATATCAGATGTGGACTGAAGTCACTGTAACTGACAGACCACGTCTTCACATAGAGGCTGTTTATGCCTTTACATGCAGCGGCTGTTGTCCATCTGCCCGGTTTCACACGAACGCAGCATAAAAGTACCAGTGAGTTGCTGCGATATGCAATTGTTACACAATGTGCCTTTAAAGTTCCAGATGTTTGAATAAAAGATGTATATTTTAAATCATATTGTACATATTAACTGTTCATGTCGATGTTATTTTGCTGTGTTAAGTTGTGCAGGGCTAAAACAGCTAATTTGACTTCTTCAGGTGATACCCAAGGTCATCTGCAACTTTGTTCATAGGCCCGTTGTTACATGAAGTTTTTTAATTCAAAATTGATTATTTCAAATTAAATAATTAGGAATTCTTCTCTTTTCATGTTTACATAGAAATAATTTTGAATTAAGGTTTACATGGAAAACATGTTTATTTAATTCCACTTTAGATCTGGGGCTAAGAAAGGTTCTGATTGGACAGGAGGTGGATGTGACATATTTACGCCTACCTGGAAGTACACAGACACCGTCTCCTGCTCCTTTGATATGTAATTAGAAATTTCGTTATGCTTAAGTAATGTATTTAGCTTGTATTTTTCTAATTTATATATAGTTTAAACTGATGCAGTTACTGCCAATTAATTTGCAGTTCTGATTGATAATTGTACAGCTGTGTTTGGACAAAAGTTTCCTTGTACATTTCCTTTCATTTTGTCAACTTTGTATAACTCTGCTCTACTTGTGCTTGTAAAATAAATCGGTCTTCAATCTTATTACAGTTTTAATACATTCATCAATACAAATCATTTAGTTTGTTTGAGCTGTTTACATCGTTGTTTTGCATAACACATGCTGTTTAAAACCTCAATATATCTGAGTTAACACACCATTTAGTTGACCAGTGCAAACAGGTGAACAGAGAAAACAGAATAATCCGCACCACGTGTGACAACTACGGATGGGGGATACTGAAATTTTTCATGTCAATACAATACCAGTAGTTTATGGCACTTTTTCAGTGATGGTGATACTGATACTTTTTGTCCTTTAAAAGAAAATCCCATTTGTCATTCTTTGCTTTAATACCTTGAATACAAGGGCAATATTAAATATAAGTAAAACCTGAGAACAGAAGTACTGGAAACAAATGCTTTTAAAACAAATTATAGTGATGATAAAATTAAACAAAAATAGATTAAAAATGTCTTTCAATGATCAAATAATATCATATAAACTAACTAAAATAATCAAATTTATTAAGTGTAAATGTTGAAATAGAAAATGTAATAGTAATATTACAAATTTACCAAAACATAATGCACAATAACTTGCATTAAACCACTGAAAGACAACAAAACATCATCATCAGCACTAACAGTAGCAACAACATCATGACATCTGATAGGCTACCACCATCATGTGATACAGAAGCTAGAATCTGGCTGCTTTCATCATTTCATTACCTAAAACTCTCAGAAGTAGAAACAAATTGCATGTTTTGTATCTGTACAGTGGTATCGTGATACTCAAAGTATCAATTCTGATAGTTTGTCTGGCTGGTATTGAAGTATCGACTCCAAGGTATTGATATGCCCATCCCTAGAGTCAACTGGTTCCAGAGAGGGCTGTGTGGCTGCAGGTTTTCATTCAACAAAGCGGGAACACACCAGACTCTTTAGTCTTTAGGTTAAGACTGGACTCACTAGATGAAATAAGTGAAATCTGGTGTGCTCCTGCTCTGTTGGAATGAAAAACTGCAGCCACACGGCCTTTTCTGGAACCAGTTTGACACCCCTGATCTACACACTGGAAAAGTAAACATAAAAATAGAAATGGTCAGCCTTCTCTCTGATTGTCTGGCACACACTGGCGTCTCTGTAAATGCGTTGGACAAGAATGTCGTCCTCTGCATAGACTACAAAGTCACACCAGTCCATGCCTGTGATCAGGAGCTGCCCTTGCACTTGCCAGTAGTAGCAGTGACTAGACAAAAGTTTCATTGAGCCGTTACACTTCTTTAAATAGTTGCAGTCGACGTAACTTTTAGCATTCGGGCATTTGATCTCCAATAAACCAAAAGTTGGTCTCTCTGTGGGATCAAAAACCACACCATCAGGAGAGGAGCCCAACCATGGAGCATCAGGATGAATGACAAACCCACAAGGCCAGTAGTTGGTGTTTTTGATCCTGCAGTATTCCTGAATAGCCAATGGTTCAAGTGCAAGGCCCCTCCTCATGGTGGTGGTGGCTGTTGTTCCCTTCTTGATTCGCTGCGCTAAACTGAGAGCAGAAGTGGACCCTCTTACATGGCACACTTCTCGGAAACGAGAGGAAGTAATTCGGGGTCTCCTGACATTATGCCACTCAACTGATGCACTCTGCTCCCTGGTAGCAACTTCAATTTGTCTGGATTGTTCCAGCGTTGTCGCAAGACACTCCAGTTCCAGCTGCTGCTGGTGGCTGCAGACAAACTGGACACGGGTTGGCTCAAGATGGTAGTTGTCCAATGGCAGTGGTGGTGGTGAAGGGACGTCCATGTGGCGAATGATGACTCTGCTGACAGGTGGTGGGTGCTGGAAAGCAATAGGGCTGCCTTCCTGGACTTTTCCAAAGGCTGAGTCAACTAAAGGGACATCAGCACTGATGGCCATGGTGGTAATGAGAGGAGCAATGTCTGCTGCAAAGTCCTGATAAACATCTGCCACTCTGAGGACATCAGGGTCCGGCATGTTGCCCCGCACAGCCTTATAACTTTTGCTCCTTTAAAAACAGCAAGACATTCAATTAAGAACTGTACGTTTTACAGCAACAAGATAACTGAATATATTTACAACAATTACCTTACACCATTCACAACTGTGTGCTGTTTCGGCCTTGCAGACACAAAAACCATGTCACGTACGCGGCCTGGTTTCACACCCTGTAAAACAATGAAAATAATCGTTACCATAAAAATGATACCCATAAAAACCAAATATGTAGAGAGGAGATGTGATATGTGAATGTAGTACATAAGTATTTTTATTTTAAACCAAATTCACATTAAATATGTGCGTCCTTCCACAGCAAGTTTAATTTTACACAATTGCAATAATGTTAATTTAATTATGTAGGTGACAATGATTTACAGTAGTCCTCAAAATTATTCATACCCTCCAATTAAGGAAAACACTAAATTCACAATGGTAATTCAAATAACAAGAAACTAATAATAAATAAAAATTTACAAAACCAAACAAACAAAAATGTCCCAGACCAATAAGAGCAGCTTGCTTATGATTAGTGGATCAAAACACCTGTCAACAGGTGCAGAATTCTTTTTGAACGTTACAGGAAACACCTGATTGCAGTGATCAAAGTGTTGCTCAACAAAATTTTAGTTTCAGAGCCCCATCATGCTTGTTTACTTGTTTTATTTTTTCTTTGTTTTTAATATTTCTGTTAAACCACAATTCAAAATCAATGATTTTCATATATTTTTTTTTATTTACTATTACTTTGGTCAATTTCAACTGATTTCACTGACAGATGATTTTTTCCCCCTTAATTGGAGGGCATGAATAATTTTGAGGATGACTGTATATATCGTAATCAAAAATATCATGTGGTTTGTCTGACAATATGGCTTCCCTTGCCATGATGTTTCAAATCAAACTATAGGGAATGTTACATCTTGTTATATAGGGCATGGGTCCTCATGTGATGCTCACTCACCATGGTCCTTGGTTTGTGCCAGCTCTGTTCCGTTTCCGTACAGCTCAGTACTGGTGGCACGGCAGCCAAATTGAGAGCAGAGTAGTGTGCGGTCTGATACAGTAGTGCTACACTGTGATTGCACAACACTGTTCCAGCCGCACAGGAACACTCTACTTCGGCAATTTCTACAGGGGAGCAGTCTTCAAACTTCATCTAAACACAAAACATATTGTCATCAAAAACTGAGTAATTATTGCTTTATCATTTGTACAACCAGAAAATGAGAACGCAAGTACTGGCAAGTGGGGGGAAAGTCTGGAACACAGTACAGGATTTCAGAGTATTGAATAATGTTTTTGTGCCCTTAATTGTGAATTTGTATGCATTCTGGGTTAACACTGCAATTCCAATTTGCGTTTTATTTGTCAAATGCTTTGCAGAGATTTAAATGCTTTTAATACACAAAAAGCTGACAGAACTGTATTTGCAGTACAGTTCAGTTTTTATCATAAGTGTTATGGTAGTTCAAGCTTTATGCACGTATCACAAAATATCGAAAATCCATTTCTACTACGCATTTAGGTCTATGTGAGCAATCGCAATGTCATCATGTCCGTGGCTTTAGTAGGCATCATGCATGTAGAGACTAAATAATAGTTCTCCAATAAGAAAAAAACATCGTTCTGTCACAGCTTCCTGATGTTGTGACAGATGTGTCTTGAACTCCACACGTCTGAACGCATCAGCTGTATGCCAACCAATCACGGAAGAAAACAGCAGTGATCGCTCCTATAGGAACCTGTACTGTGTTCCGATCTTGTATCAGAATAAATAAAAAAAATAGTCAAAAGAGCGAATTAAATGGCCTTTGAACTGGCCGTAGCATTAACATTATGAAAGAGTTTTGAACTTGAAGTGTAGCAAGAAACTGAAACCTGGACTAGCTTCTGGGGTTATCGTGTAAGCTAATGCTAAAGTGAGATGTGTTTATGAAATCTTTATTTCCGATTAGCATTATGCTACTCCATCACTTACCTTGGAACAACTACAAATGTTTGCTACTCAACTTACACATTAGAAACACAAAAACCCCAAAATTTAGTCCTATTTTTAAGGAACAGGTAGACATTATTATTGTTTAACCCTACTCTGAGTTCATGAGGCTTATCATGCTTTCGCATTGATCTGTAACAGACCGCCCTGATGCTCACTCTCCCTGATGAGTCTTTGTTGGACACTGTGGTTAAGACATTAAAAACAGCGTTAGGCAGAAGGTGGGTAAAAAAAAAAAATTTAAAGCAAACTTATTACAGAAAAAACGAGACTGCATGCAAAAAGCAGATAGCTAGCAAAGCTAGTTAGCCTAACGGTCTCTGATTGTTTAAGTAGGCTTACTTACCCTCATAGTTGTCGATGTAATTCGATACGTATAATTTGAATCCCTTTTCTTTTTTACACCGTGGAGCTGATGAAAGTGCTCGAATCAGACGGAGAACATCGCTGATGGAAACTTTTGGCAGGTCCTGTAGAGATCGGGTGTAAAACGACGCCATTGCTTTCCGTGGGTGAACAATCGGACCGGAAGTACTGCCCCTCACAACATCAGATTAGCGGAAGTCACGTAGCCACATCGTGCAACGAGCCAATTGATTTAAGAAAGAACTCAATGTGGTAGCAGCATTGGACAGAGGGAGGGGTCTCGGAGAGGACCTGTCTAAGACTGGATCCTGAATGAGGTTGAAATCGCCGCCTATAATTGGGTAGTGACCATCTATATCAGGAAGAGAGGAAAAAAGATGGGCAATAAATCTGCCATCATCTAATACAGGGGCATAAACACTCATCAGAATAACAGGGATGTCGAACAGCCTGCCTGTCACAGCCACAAAGCGGCCATTAGGGTCCTCTACAGAATTTGTTGGTTCAAACGTTATATTTTTACTAACGATAATGCCGTTCCTCTTGCCCTCGCAGTGAACTTAGAATGGAATACGTGACTCATCCAAGGTCTTTTAATACGTGAGGTCTCGGAGACCTTAAGGTGAGTCTCTTGAAGGAAGTAAATGTCCCCTCCAAGCTGCCTCAAATGCGAGATCACCCTGCCCCTCTTAACTGCTCCATTGACTCCCCTAACATTCCATGACACAAACCTGCAGCCCCGGATATGTGTTGTATTTGTGTTAAGCATTACTCACCCTTCGTTGAATAAGGGCATACAATGACGAAGCCGGGACGGGGGGAGTAAAATAAAAATAAAAAAACACACACACAAAAATAAAAATTAAAGAAAAAAAAGAAAACAATCCCCTGATTAGCGCCTCCAGAACCCCTATATAGCTCCCAGTTCCTCTAGGTACACTCATCCCCATTACTTCACCACTCCCGCAAGGTGATAGTAATTTGCAAACAGACAGGTTGTAAAGAGGAATTCAGCATAACAGTAAATAAAGAGTCTCTACAAGAAAAAAAGTATTGATAAATACAACATTTAAAAAAAACAAAAAACGAAAAACAGAAAGAAACCACCGAAAAATTTACCTGCTATTTCACCATTTTACAAAGGCCGGTGGAAAAAAAAATACATTTACAACACACTCACAACAGTCATATCTCGGCATGACATCCGTAAAGGACACTGCCACCGTGTATTAATCATGAGGAAACGGTCTTACCGATAGATGAAACAACCCGAGTTTCTGTGACCATATCAGCATTAGCCGCTAGTATACTTGTTCGGATGTCAGCTGCAGTGGCTGAGAAGCATCATCACTGGGCAGTTGCAGAACTCACGAAGGCAACGGCCTCCTCGACCGAGCAGAAGCGTTTCTTGTTGCCGTCTTTTCCAGTTATTTGAAGCCTTGCTGGGTAGAGCAGAGCCGGTCGGAGGCCCAGGTTAAACAGCTTCGCCATGACGTCACGGTAGATCGCTCGCTGCTCCAGAATCTCGGGACAGTAATCCTCGTAAATGCGGACCGGCCATTCACGGTATTTCAGGTCATTCCTCCGTTTACGGGCCTCTCGGATTACCAGCTCCTTGGTCTGATGCCGATGGAAGCACACGATCACAGGTCTTGGCTTCTCTCCCTGCCGTGGCTTAGCCGCTAGGGAACGGTGAGCCCGGTCGAGCTCAGGGGGATTTTGCAGCACCTGGTCCCCGAGTATCTCCTTCAGGACTTCTGAGAAAAAAGTCGTGGGTTGTGGACCTTCTATTGATTCCGGTAAGCCAATAATCCTGAGATTGTTCCGTCGGTTTCGCCCTTCTAAGTCGATGTTCTTGGCTTTTAGCTTGGCACAAGTCTCTGACAAGGTGGAGTAAGATGCTTTGAGAGCCTGGATACGAGCCTCGGTTTGATTAGCGTTGGTCTCCAGACTAACAATTCTTTCGCCGAAGTCGGTTACTGTGGCCTGCACTGTGTCTGGTTTAGTTTCAAGCGAGGCAAACGCTGATCGGAGTTCGGCAGAGAGCGCCGTTGAAATGGATTGGCGATGCTCCTCTAACAAGCTAGCCAAAGCAGGCATGCTAACCGGGCTAGCCGAGCCAGATAGGTCGTCTCTTTTAGCGTCTTTTTCCTTAGCAGGCTTAGATCCGTGGGGCATTTTGCAAAACCGGTAATCGCCGCTGAGTAATGGTGAGGTTACAAAGACACAGACCTGTGTTTTTGTTTGTTTGCTTTTTTAAATTTAAAAGTTAATGCGGGAGAGCGTGATGCGTACGTCTACTCCATTCCTCTCTCCACCGGAAGTCCTATTCACGATTTCTGATCGGGAGCTCGTTGCGAGGAGCCGCTCGCCTCTCGTCACCCCCAGAATACTGCACAACGCATGACACACAATTTGGCCAGGAGTCGTCCCGATCGCCAAACTTGCCACACGACTGTAAAATCGGCCCAAAAACGGCCAAAAATCGCACCGCGTATGCTGAGATTAAGGTCCTGACCTGAATGAGATGGGTCCATGTTCATCTTTTGAGTCAACCTGCCATTTTGTCTGGACGTCATTTTCAACTTTTGTTCATCTGCTTTCTCGTCTGGAAACTTTTCCTTTTGTCCCCAACTTGGCCAGTTTACTCACATGTTTTAGGGACACACTGCACACAAAGAAGACACACACCAAAGTTTAAATGTCTTTGAGATTAAAAATGTTTAAGAAACAACAACTTGTTTCTCCTGTTCAGCTGTTAAGCTTTGAATATTGTCCAGAAATGAAAGAAAAGATAATATTTGGATTCCTGCAGCCGTTCCACATGGAAAGATCAAAGATGTTTCTAAATAACATGAAGTGAAATAAAACCAAATGGAACTTTGTTTCTTGATTCTCCATCGTTTCAGCTCACATCTAGAAGGCTTAACCAGTTCTAACCAGTTTGTTGGGAGTTGAGCTCATAAACATTAACAGGACATTCACACGTTCCTTTCATAGTTTACAGTCATGATGACCGACCAGTCAAAGGTGTTTTAGTGCAACATCTTTGTTACGGCTTCTGTTATTTTACATACAAATCCTCCTGCTTCACCCCCCGTTCTGATTGGACTGGCACCACACCACCACCCTCCTCACCTGCTAATTACTCATCAGTCACACCTGGACAGACTGGCTAACAGCTACAAGAGAACCCGGAAGTCAACCAGTCATGGGCAACAGTTAGTTTCTTTTGTGGTTTTCTGGTAACTTTAGTTTGTGTTCGTTTGGGCTTCTTAAAGGGACACTGTGTAATCGGGAGCAGCTCCCTCGTACTTTTCATGCTGCATTCGCGTGAAACCGGGCAGACCGACGACAGCCGATGCATGTAAAGTTATCAACAGCCTCTATGTGAAGACGTGGTCCATCAGTTACAGTGACATCAGTCCACATCTGTTCGGTTGTCATGGCGATGTCGTATTGTTTTCCCTGACCCATTTTTTACCGTCTTTCGCTCGGCTTCATTGATTAAAATGACATCTGGTTTGTTACCAACGGCCGTCTGCCCGACTGCACGAGAACGCAGCATCAGTGAGACGCTGGTTTCTCCCCACTGCAGCGCGGTGACTTTTCAAAGGCATTACCTCGAACTGAGCTGAAAACTCCGGTGTGTCCGGTGAGTTTCTGTGTATTCCTGCTGTCACGCTTCTCCCGAACGCAAAAACATGGCGATACGACATGGCAGCCTCCACCGAGCCGACCCGCTCGATGTGTAAATGAATGATACGAACGGCAAATTTAGAACTTAGAGGAGCACTTCAGTTTGTTGATGGGAGTGATTACTGATTAATGAAAAAATACTTTTGAACCAAATAATCAGTTTTTGTGAATAAAACACAGGAGAACTTACACAATATCCCTTTAAGTTTTGATTTCCAGGTGTTTTGTTAGTTTATGGTTTAGTTGTTAGATCCCCTTAAGTTTGCGTTTCACACTGGTAGCTTGAAGTTGGGACAGCTATGACTTCTTTGGTTATCGTTGGGTTTTAGGTACTTTTAGCTCATTGGTTTGTGGAATTCATAGATGAGTTTGGTGTTGCCCTCCCATCCCCCTGGTTAGGCTTGGTCTGTTTTTGGTTTCTTTACTTTGAGCAGCATCTCAAACCCCGTGTCTGAACTACGAAGCCGGATTTTCTCTTATCGAGGTAACTTCAGGGTTTTTCATCCTACGACGCTGGTTCAGTTCTGATCGGGTTCTATCTCCCCAGTAACTGATGCTGAACACCTAACCTGGTCCGGACCGGGTTGAGTTCTGACCCAGACGGGGCTTAAGTGATGTGGCGCTGCAACCGATAGTCGGCTGCAACGTCACGGCCGCGTCCTGGATGGAAAAGTTTCACAGTGCAGTTTCTGAGCCTCAGGACGCCGCTGATCAGTGACGGCTGGAAAATGCACATAATGAATGTTGGTGTGACATCAGAACCAGTCAGAAACGTCTTCTCCACTGGAAACACTGTCGTCTGCACAGCCAGGTACAGAAAGAAAAGTGTGCAGGTGAGTAGGGATGGTACCAGAACCCGGTATCAAAAGACCCCGGGGGCGGAGTCTGACAGTCCACTTGGACCAATAAGCTTCAGGACTATCAAATCCCTAAAAACTAGCAGCCCACGCTATGATCACTGAAAATACTTCAATGGATTCAACAATAAAGTGCAAAGTTGACTGTATGCAGAGGCTTCAGCAATCTCTCTTCAGATTCATGTCCTACACTTTTGCAGTAGTCAGATATTTTGCTCAGTACTGACTCAACAGTACTGGAAAGAGCACAGCTGATGGCCGTCATCGCAGGATGCTCCTCCTCAGTTAGGAATAGCTATTTCCACTGGTGTGAATGCTACTGATGGAGGAAGTGATGTCTACATTGAATGTATGTATGTGTGGCTGTAACCGTATGGCCCTGATGTGAGTGAGTAGGTGCAGCCCCAGTGGCCTAATGGATAAGGCACTGGCCTCCTAAGCCAGGGATTGTGGGTTCAAGTCCCATCTGGGGTGAGCAGCATAGCAGCCCTGTGAAGTGTGCTGGGCACATAACCCAGAGGTTGATGGATCCAAACCATCCTCTGCTAGCTCCACTTTCTTCACAGCCTCTCAGCATATTCGATGTGAAGTGCTGCCACTGGTCAAACCAATCTATCATCAAGCAAACCTCCCTTCAAAAGCACTCAGTGCACATATGCTTTTGTGACGGTAAATTCTCAATGATTGGTGATGACGTCTATAGACGATGCAAACGTGGCTTGTTTCCTTCATGCAGGGCTGGAGGAAGGGTTCCATGGGTAATGGTCAGCACTCTGGACTCTGAATCCAGTGATCTGAGTTCAAGTCTCAGTGGAACCTCATGTCTGTCATTTGTTATAACAAGTGAGACAGAGTAAACGGTTAGTAAGGGCCCTGCATGCATGAAGGATTTCTCATCATTACAATAGACACAAAATACAACCTTGATTCACACACACATACAGTAAGCAGCTAGAACCTCAAGCAGCACACACATATTCAAACATCCATCATGACTGGTTTTTAATAAATAAGCACTACCAATCCATGGATTAGGCCTACAGTGTGACTTTTTGGATACCCAATTCAGTCAGCTGACAGTTTAATTGTGTGTGTGTTTTTTTTAACATTTCTTCTAGGTTTTACTCTTAGCTGTTTTCTTAAGTTGCAGCAGTAATTTCACTGGCATGCCAAGAAAGATAGTGCAAGATTCTTTTCCCGGGGATTTTCTCCGGCGCTCGGTCTCCCTGCCCATGAGAGACACGCACCAGCAGAAGGCTCTTACTCAAGTTATTAATGTAAGGTTACAGTGCTTATTTATAGACGTCTTTTTTACAGCAGCTGTTTAAGCTTTCCAAGAGTTACATAGCTTCTCCGGAGTTCATGGAGAACTAAGATTACCACCCAAGTCCTGGCAAGGACATGTAAACTCCACCTGAGGTCCGTAAAGAATGGTTTCCCAGTCTTTGTAACTCACATCCAACACAGTTTATTCTAACTACACGGACCCCCGTCGTAACAACTCCGCAGGTCTCCAGAGAGGAAGGCTGCATTCTCCTCCTGGATGCATCAGAAAGATGGCAACCGTCTTCCCTAATTTCTATCTAATAACACACCTAAACGCATCCTCCCGCACCCTGCGTCCCTATGGGACAACAAGCCTGCATGTAAAAAATATATAAAAATTCTCTCTTCACAACTCTATAAGGTTACGACTTTGTTCATTTCTCTTACTTCTGCTTCATCTTGCATATCTTACTTTAAGTGCACTTTTACAGTTACTTTATCCTATATACTTTACTTTAAATGTACTTTAACATGAGTCTTTTAACCATTCTGTTAATCAAGACTTCATCAGTATATATTATTCTTAGCTTATATTTTCCAGATCAAAATCTCTTGTGCGCACAAGATAAGTTCTATCACGAGAGACCACCAAGCACATTCTCTTTACAAAGGTTCAAAGTGGGTGACCTACACTGCTGGGCTCATTACGCAGATCCGAGTGGGCAGCCTACCTTCTTTGAGGTATCTTCGGGGGGCAGCGCCCGAACCCAGAAGTGCAGGTCCCGAGTCCCATCAATCTCCCGGCTGGCATCGCCAAATGTTGTGGATAAAATGTTTTCCCAAGAAAAGGACGAGAAAGGCTGAGTAGGGTCTGGTGATAGAAGGTCAACACCTCAGGGTTTATTATCAATACAGAGTGACCGAGTTCATCCTAGACAGAGGTAGAACACCCCTTTCCTCCCCTCGGCAACACCTTTATAGAGCAGTTATAACCCCTTGAGACAAAGGCCTGATTAGATCAAACCATATACAGTATGATGCTAAATTAAACATAGACACACCATTGCCCGTATCAGATTTAAATGTCATGGCTATAATAATATTATCTTAAGCCCTTCTGACTCTGGTAAACAACCCCTGCTTCTGCCCATCTCTTACTCTGACTTGTAAGTGACAGTGACAGTTTATATTGTAGTCTATAAGGATTAAGAAATCCACCACAAAAGGATCCCTACAGGAAACAGGGACATGTGGCCCCCCACCTGACAGGTACTGTTGGGATTCAAACCCAGGATCTCCTGTTTACAAGACAGGTGCTTTCACCAACTGAGCCACAGCACCTGGATACCCCATACCTGAGGAAAAGCATATGTGCACTCAGAGGATGACGGTAAATTCTCAATGATTGATGATGACGTCTATAGACGATGCAAACGTGGCTTGTTTCCTTCATGCAGGGCTGGAGGAAGGGTTCCATGGGGTAATGGTCAGCACTCCGGACTCTGAATCCAGTGATCTGAGTTCAAGTCTCAGTGGAACCTCATGTCTGTCATTTATAGCAAAGGTAAAAAAGAAAGGTAACAAATGAACACAGACAGAAATGTACTTCAGTTTATCCATCAACTGTAAGAAAAATGGGTGTTTAAGATACCTTCTAAACATTAAACCTCCTATAACCTTTACCCATTTTCCAGCGGGACCTTTTGCATCAGAAATGAAAACCAAACAATGCGGAATAAAAGTTAACAATTTATTACAGAATCAGAAGCAATGCATTACAGAGCTCTGGGTTCAGAATTCTTGCCCTGTCACCAACAGAGTGCTGGAGCCAGTTTGGAAAATCTGACACCTTCTAACAGTCCCTTGAACCCTTTTATACAGTTTAATGTCGGTTGAATCTTGGAGCTCCTCCCCCTGCTACAGAACAGCTCCTTGGTTCCTGAGAGCTTAAAAGAGTGGAAAAATACAGAAAAAGAAAAAGGGAGAACAGCAAACAACAAAACCCCCTAATACTTTGCGCTTGTCTCCTGTGTTCGGTTTCACATGATGAGCCAAGTAAAAACAAACCTTTCCTCCTGCAAGATGTTCTCAGGGTCTACAGGTCATAAACTGCCTAAATGATTTGCTACACTAGGTAATAAATGCTAAATAGCCCAGTGAACCACCTCTGGTGTGTTTTTACAGCTGCCACAAAAACACAGGAGAGGGGTGTCCTGGTTCTAACCTCACCCTCAGAATGAACTCTACAATCTTCATCTAATGTATAAGTCATTTTGCATGAAACATGGATAATATCCTACAACTCCCCCTTTTCACGTAGGTTTCCTACGTGAACTCAAAAAATGGCCTAAATAACCTGTTATACCACCATGGCCTCATCCTCCTTAGCAGAAGAGTCAAGGGAAAGACCCTGTGTCTTCCAGCTGGACGGCATGTGATGTTGCAGCCTTCACCTCGAAAGGGCCCGTCCAATGCGGCTCAGTCCACTTCTGTTTAATCAGTTTCAGTTTCAGTTTATTTACACTCACAAATTCATTACATCTTCACATAGAGCTAAGAGAAATGTGTGAATCAGGACTCCGAAGAAGCTATCAAAAGCTTATAGAAGGAGCCTGTGGACATAGTGAAACGTACTATGCCAAGAAGAAGAAAAGGAGAAAAAGACAAGAGTAAGAAAAGTGAAATATGACACATTGGCAACATACACAAACAGCACATACAGCATCCACATCCCTAACATACGACAAACAAAAATACAAAACAACGCTTTCCAATGGCAGATACATTCAGGAGCTAAATGTTTCATTGTGCATATGAATTTAGGAGTTTCGTCTTTAACATGTTTTTAAAGGTGGAGATAGATTTCAACAATTTAAACTCATCATCGAGCTCATTCCAGATCTGTGGGCCCCTGCAAGTGATGCTCAGGCTGGTGCTTTTTAACCTTCTTTTTTTACCACTTATGAGATGTTTACTCCTGGTATCATGAGTATGCAGAGGACCACAGACTGGAATGAGCTCGGACAACCTAGTATTATTCATGTTGACAGTTTGGTACATCATACATGCATTCTGATATATATTCAACTCCGTGAGTCGAAGAAGTCTAAGACAATAAAAGAGTGGATATGAGGAGGCATTAAAACCAGACCATGACACAGCTCGTATTATTTTCTTTTGCAAACTTTCCAATTTCCTTAAATAACTGGGGAAGGTATTACACCAGATGACATTACAGTAGTTGATATGCGGCTCAAAAAGGGTTTTGTACAAGGTAAGAAGAGCAGATAAAGGTATATAGTATCTTATTTTGAAAAACAGACCGACATATTTAGATAGTGTTGATATTAAATATTCAATATGATGTTTAAAACTGAGCGATTTGTCAATGTGGATCCCCAAGAACTTTGTGGAACTAACTTGCAATAACTCTTCGTCATTTACCTTTAAACAAATACCATTGGTGTCTAATGTGTTCTTATTTGTTTGAAATACAATAAAGTTAGTTTTGCTGATGTTAAGTGATAATTTATTGCACTTAAACCAAATATCTACTTTCTGTAGTTCAGCATTAAGAAGATGCTGAAGATCAAGTGGGTTTTCATGTGAGAAAAAAAGGTTGGTGTCATCAGCAAACATAACCTTATGCAATATGTGAGAAGAATTTACAAAGTCATTTATGTAAATAATAAAGAGTAAAGGCCCCAGAATTGAGCCCTGGGGGACCCCATATTTGACTTCCTTTTTTAACGATATGTAGTTGTCAGTATTTACATATTGATGTCGTCCATACAGATAGCTTCTAAACCAGTTTAGCGCTGTCCCTCTAATGCCATAATGATGTAGCTTCCCCAGCAAGATGTTAAAATCAATGGTATCAAATGCCTTTGATAAGTCAAGGAAAATGCCGATACCGCAGTGACCTTGATCAAAGGCATCGTTAATTTTCTCAATTAGATCCAGGATGGCCATACAGGTTGATCTCTTCTTCCTGAAGCCATACTGGGCATCAGAAAGAACATGCAACTTTTCCAGGTATTCACTCAATCTGTTATGCACAACTCTCTCTAAAACCTTAGAGAGAGTTGGTAAGACAGAGATAGGTCGGTAATTATTCATATTATTTTTGTCTCCCGATTTATAAATCGGAATGATTCTTGCGATTTTAGTCTTTTCTGGCACTATACCTTGAAGCAGTGATAAATTAATACAGTGTGTAAGTGGTTCAACTATAATATTAATAGTGGCTCTCAGAATTGTACTGCATATTCCATCTGCCCCTGCTGTACGAGTGTTCTTCAAATTTGTAATGATTTTATATACTTCTGTAGGATCAGTCGGTTTAAAGAAGAAAGAATTTGGATAATTTCCAGAGAGATAATGTTTGTAGGAAGAACCCTGGGGAGGCCTAATTTCATTTGCAAGGTTTTCGCCTATGGAAACAAAGTAGTTATTGAAGGTATCAGCATTCACAGACTCTGGTAACACTGATAACTTCTGGCCCCGGTTTAAGACTTTATTTAGAACTGACCAAGTCCTTTTAGAGTCACCTTGAGCAGCACTTATATTTTCAGTGTAATATTTACACTTACTCTTTCTTAGTATGTGAGTAAGTTTGTTTCTAAAACTATTATATTTTTTCCTATTATCATCACTAGGTTTTTTTTTTATAAATTGACGATAAAGTTTATCTTTATGTTTTATAGAGGTAAGTATACCTTTAGTGAGCCAGGGGTTACTATTTTTACTATTACATGTAACTGTTCTTTCTGGAATCGTGTTAAGAATAGAATCTGTCAATTCATGTATCAGGCTGTCATATGCAGTATCAGGATCACGAGCATCAAATACATTAGTCCACGTTTTGGTCTCAAGATTATCACACAACTGTTGTAAGGTTCTCTCATTTAGTACTTTAGTTTTAATTCTAGAGCGTGAAGGTAAACATTTATGTACAAGGTTAAAAAACAACACAATAGGAAAGTGGTCAGATATGTCTGACATAACTACGCCAGACTCCAGTTTAGTGTTTTGAATATTTGTAGCAATATTATCGATGATGGACTTAGTTGAGTGAGTTACTCGGGTATAAGTATTTATGGTCAGGAAAAATGAAGAAGAATATAGAGTATTAACAAAGTCATTTTTTATAATATTATCCTTAGAGATGTCTATGTTAAAATCCCCAAGGAGAATGCAGTTATTATTTTTACTGTTAAGTGCATAAAGAGTTTCCTCTAATTTAATATTGAAGGTAGTAGGATTTGAGTCAGGTGGGCGATAGATTACTCCAATGATTAGATTTCTACTTGTACCAGTGTTTATGCTAATGAAGAGTGAATCAGAGTAATCATCATCCCAGGACAAATTATCACAGACCTTAACATGAAGTCTGGAGTTCACATATAAACACACTCCTCCACCTGATTTTTCAAGCCTGTTCTTAAGGTAAAGGTTATAACCATCCAGGTGAAGGGTATTAATGTATGACCTTTCGCTTAACCAGGTTTCACTGCAAGCAATTACGTCAAAATTGCAATTAAGGACAGAGAGTAAGGATGCTAACTGATCGTGGTGTTTAGTTAGACTTCTGATGTTAAAATGAATCACAGAGAAGTTGTTACTGTCATTTAAGCATTTAAGATGTTCGGGATTGTATTGTTTACAGGTGATATTATCATAACAGTGTTGAACATCTCCATCAGGGCCATCAAAATCATCCGAACCCATCAAGCAGAAGTAATCTTACATTTAGCACCAGAAGGAAAGCATACAGGCAAAACACTAACATACATGACCGGTCACACAAGCCCAGTGACAGCCACAGCGGCTGTGTGCTAACTTGCACACAGCCGCTTTCACATCCACACTCACTCACTAACATAAATCCACTCAAATATCCAGATTGACAAATATGTACCATTCTTTGGTACCCAGCGCTCACTACCCGCATAGTGAACATGAAAAAAATAGCAAGTGATAGGCTATGCATAAGAAAAAAGAGAAAACAAAAACAAAAAAAAAAACTTTTTTTTTCTTTTTTCCTCTTTCTCTTTACAATAAGGAAACCCAAAATCATTTCAGATGTGTAGGGAACACAACACAGAACATGTCCATTCTAGCAAAGGATATCATCCCAAATCAACATCATAGGATAACTATAACAAATTGCGATAATAATTATGTCTAGGACCAGATCCATTGAACCATCCAAAACAAAAGAAACATCAGCCGTGTTCTGTTGCAATGACACTTTCAGATTTTCCCGCCTGACCATTATTACAGTAATGTTTTAATATACTTTCTGGCTTCTGCAGCCGATGAGAGGTGGATCCTACCTCCTTCCTTGGGCCTAATGAAGAGCCTAGCAGGGAACAGCAGAGTTGGCTTCTGTCCAAGTTTGTAGAGTTGCGCCATTACCTCCTTGTATTCCTTGCGTTTCTCCACGATTTCTGGCGGATAATCCTCGTAAACAGAGATGGAATGCGACTGGAACACCAACTTGCCTCTTTTAGCCCTGGCTTCGCGGATGATCTTTTCCTTCACCTGGAACTTGTGAAGCTCGATGATTACCGGCCGGGGTCGCTGGCCCGGCTGCGGTTTAGCCGAGAGGGTTCGATGGGCCCTGGCGCACTCAGGCGGAGAATCCAATACATCTCCAAACACCTCGGCTAACATCTTTGAGAAGAAGGCGGTGGGATGCTGCAGCCCCTCGATGGATTCTGGTAAGCCTAATACTCGGATGTTGTTCCGACGGCTGCGGGCTTCTAAGTCGATGACTTTGGCATGTAGTTTGGCGTTGCTGTCCGTCAGCGCAGCGCAAGTGGCTTCCAGGATTTTCAAGCGTGAATCCTGTTCGGTTGCGCTTTCCTCGAGGTCGCCAATCTTTACCGAGTGATCCTTGACAGTGGTTTGAATGCGATCCAGTCTGTGCTCAAGTTTAGCTAACGTTTCTTTGAAGTCAGCAGAAAGTGCTTGCCGGTTCTCCTCAAGAAGGCCGGCTATAGACGCCAAAGTCAAGGCACTGCCATCTTCAGCAGGTGCCGGCTCATTAGCCTCAGATTTACTTTTACCAGACGCTGATTTAGGAGGCATGCTCTCAACGTTTGTTTAACCAAAGTTACAATTTAAGCCAGGACTTGATCGTCAGGAAAAGTAAAGATGATTGGGTTCAAAGAGCTTGGAAACATAAGCATAACTTGCGGGAGCGAGACAACCATGCAGTTACACGTCAGCCATATTCACTGAGACAATCGCCTTGAGACACACCCAACCAGAGGGTCTTACACCCTTTCCTGAATTGGACTCTTTGATGCAGTGATGATGCTGTTGAATCTGTGAAGACAAAGAAGCTACCAGTGCAGTTAGTTTTATTACACAACCTGTAATCTGAGATTTAGCACCATTCAGAATCAGTATAAATACCTACCATCTGTCCTTCTCCAACTTTCATACTTACCATCATCACATCCACTTCAGCCCTCCGTGCAGAAGGCTCTTCCTGTCTTTACAACCTGACACACACCATCCTCTGGGTGTCGAGTACTCTGCAAATCTACCCTCAGTTTCACAGACCTGCCTATCTCCTCTGTCACACTGCAGCTTAGACCACTAATCTTAAACCACAAGTATGAATATCATCACCATGCTGGCCCATCATAGCCTCTGTTGGAAGCCCAAAAGCGCCAAAATAAAGTTTCCAAATCTAATTAAAAATACCAGGAGACAAAGCAAACATATATAATATTATTGATAAACACGAAAAATGAATGAAAAATATCCCTTAGTGCTTCCTCCAGAGATAAACAGAAAGAGTTTTGTCAAATCAATCATGGCAAAAATTTATACTAAGGTGGTAAAACACCTAGTAAAATATAAGGATTTACAACTGGCAGCAAGGTAGAAACAATATCATCAATTAGTTAAAAATCATGAACTATTATGAACTCATCTGTACCAGGCTTAGTCACAAAATTAATTGGGATACTCCAAATGAGTCTCTTCTAACCTATTCCAGTTAATACTGGGCTCTCCATGTGAGAATTATAGTTTTAAAATCAAATGTTATGGGAAGAATCTTACACAACCCCACATCAGTGGGTCCCTGGGACCAATGAGATAAAGGCAAAACATTTAATAATTATTCAAAATCGGGATGATCAGACATCTGTCAACCATGATACCTGCAAATCTCCTGCTGTTCAAGAGTAACCACATCTGTAATGTGATGATTAAACTTAAACACTCTCTCAAAGGGAGAACACTGTACCTGTCATAATAATATTTATAACCAATCTGTGACATCAAGAAGTCTTTTAATCATATGACCCAAATCTTTAGCCTCATGACCAGGATGTAAGGCCAACGAGACATGTGGAGCTGCATAATCTGCCAGCTCATACCATTCTTGTTGTTCTGGCTGCAGCTTAATCACAACTATCACACCTTCCTTCCCCACCAGCATACATGGCGAGTCAATATGCCATGAAGTACCCTCTAATTTATCAGAAAAAGCCTCAACATATACTAAATTGGGCGTATTCGTATCATTTAAAGTTACATGGAAAAGATCAGGAGGAGGAACAAACAGCTCAAGAAAAACAGCCAGTTTTCACAGCAAAAATTGGGTAAAAATTCCACCTCTTTGTGTTGTTTCAGGCTCCCAAAAAATCTCTGCTGATGCTTATTGGTGCGGATAAAGCATTCTCAGGAGACAATAACATTTGTGGAGAGCATGGCGAAAAATTAGAGTTACACTCTAATATCAGTCCACTTGGGAAACGCACTTTCAGTCCTTTTGTGCAACACAGCACTTCCGCTCCAGTCTTTGTAAGCACATCTCTGCCAAGAAGATTCACTGGGCACTGTGGCGAGTACATATTAGAGCACATGAAACTCTGAGTCCCAAAAATTGACCTCAATGGTCTCGTGTGTGGCATGCTGAGGAGGCTGCTGGTTCTGTGGAAGTGGAACTTGAGGCCTCTTTGCTGGACTTTGCTGGAGGAATGGACAGTCTCTGCATTTGTGTCCGATTTGCTCACATTGAAAACAGGCAGAGTATTGCTGTAATGGTGGCCTACATCCCTCTCACCCTCTGCTCCTTCCCCTGAATCCTCCCCTGTACTGAGGCTGTTGATATGAACATTAAGATAAAAAATGCTGGTAGGAAATGGATGGCTGAAGAGGTCGTGACCCAAATGCATGTCCAGAAATAGGTAGTAAATCAGCAGGAACAATTTGAACCATCATAGCCTGAACAGATGAACTGTCCTCCACAGTTTATCTCTGAGATTTATTCCTAGATGCATTTCTTACTCTCAGCCTCTTTTTTAACAGATTCTGATTCTTCTTTAATGCCTCCTTAACAGGCTCTGAAAGTCCAGCCTGAACAGCTGACCAGAAAAGAAAATTAGCTTCTCCTTTATTTTCAAAATTAAGGCCAGTTTGGTCCTCCCACAGCTGCTTGGCCCTGACAATAAAATCTTCTGGAATCTCATGTGATTTAGGCTCAAACTGTAATGCCTGGTCACCTGAAACATTACTCAAATTACCCTCATCCAAACTCTGTGCCAATTCTTCCCCAGTTTCAACTTGCATCTGTAGCCTCTTACTTTTCCTCTCTCCTTCTCTTACCATTTCTTTTAATCTGCGTCTCAACTCCTGCTCATTTACATCACTCACTGATTGTGACACCATACTTTCTAAACAGTCACTCCTTATCCTATGAGGGGAGCCACATGCCCTATCAACAGTGGGGGCCCTAGTCACTTCTCCACTCAAGTTTTTATGACCCTGGCTCATAAAAGGTTTCTGTCCCCTCAGTTGCTGCGTGTGCTGTGTCAAATCTCTTTGTTCTTGCAAAATCTCTGTTGCATTCTGAGCAAAGATCAGTTCTGTTTCCAAAACTGTGTTTTGCAGCTCATCAATATTTTTGGTTAAATCTGCAGCTCTCCTTTTCAAATCAGTCATTTGTTTAATAATTTCCTCCCACAATTCCCCAAAATTAATTGGATTACTCATGATTCAGTTATTTGAATACAACACGTGCTGATTTCAGGTTGAATGGATGCAGTGCCTCTGTGTACAAAACCTGGTGAGGAAGCTTCTACAGTTCTTCTATTTAAGAACTGCGCCTCGCCACTGGGGGTTCTAACCCGGTTTATAGACAGTTTTAATTCAACCCAACAAGAGACACCAAAACAAAGAAAGAGAAAGAAAATTCCAACCCAGAAAATCCCACACAACTCTCCAGAGATTAGCAACCAGTTGCCAATTTAACACCTCATATGGAGAATGACCCAGCCCACACATTCATAGCCCAAATAATTTTCTTCTTTAAAGTGGGACTTCAACCCACGTCCAAATCCAGCTGGAAGAACCTGGTGTGAGGCCAAACCTCAAACCTATCTAAATCAGACCCTCTAATTATAACAAATGGACTTCAACCAAAAACCAAGGTCAGAATATAACTGACGTTTACCTAAGACAAACGGACTTCAACCGTATCTAAATCAGACTTCCACCAATTTAACTTGAAAGAAACGTGTGAATGTCCTGTTAATGTTTATGAGCTCAACTCCCAACAAACTGGTTAGAACTGGTTAAGCCTTCTAGATGTGAGCTGAAACGATGGAAAATCAAGAAACAAAGTTCCATTTGGTTTTATTTCACTTCATGTTATTTAGAAACATCTTTGATCTTTCCATGTGGAACGGCTGCAGGAATCCAAATATTATCTTTTCTTTCATTTCTGGACAATATTCAAAGCTTAACAGCTGAACAGGAGAAACAAGTTGTTGTTTCTTAAACATTTTTTAATCTCAAAGACATTTAATCTTTGGTGTGTGTCTTCTTTGTGTGCAGTGTGTCCCTAAAACATGTGAGTAAACTGGCCAAGTTGGGGACAAAAGGAAAAGTTTCCAGACGAGAAAGCAGATGAACAGAAGTTGAAAATGACGTCCAGACAAAATGGCAGGTTGACTCAAAAGATGAACATGGACCCATCTCATTCAGGTCAGGACCTTAATCTCGACATAAGCGGTGTGAATTTTGGCCGTTTTTGAGCCGATTTTACAGTCGTGTGGCAAGTTTGGCGATCGGGACGACTCTTGGCCGAATCGTGTGTCATGCGTTGTGCAGTATTCTGGGTGTGACGTGAGGCGAGCGGCTCCTCGCAACAAGCTCCCGATCAGAAATCGTGAATAGCTTGAAATCAAACCTGTTTGATATTCTGGTTGTGGCTCGTGAGTGAATTGCATGTTGAAGCGGAGCCTCGACCGGACTGAGAACTCTTTCCTCTGAGATTTTCACCTTTCACATGTGCGAAAACAGAAATAGAAGTAAACCAGAGGCAGCATGGCGACCCGGCGTGTCATTGGGACGGAGTTCTGGTTGTAGAACCGACAGACCGTCCAGCCCATGTCTGCTCAGACAATTCCTCGTCCATACACGACGTTGTCACCGTTTATTTTTGGCGAATTCTTCACAAAGAAAGAATGCAAATTGCAAAGCGCGTTTTTTTGGTGATAGCATACTGTGGTTCACTTCTTCTTCTACTACTAGCTGTATTTATTGTGTTGCATGTCGGGATTGTTCAAGACCCCAACGTGTCTTTGAGGACATGCAGTGTGAGTAGGCAGAGCGCATCCGAGCGTCGGTTCGTACAGTACTAGGACAAACATCGCAAACTGGGAACTTTTAAACTCTGCAACTGATTCACATAATTTGGGTTGCAGCTGCGAGCAACGTTTGAAAAAATCGCAGTGTATCCCAGACTTTACACAAACCAAATGTTTGGACAATATTGACATCTTTTTACTGTCCAATGGAATCATACAGACACAGGGGGTGCCCGGATTTGAACCGGGGACCTCTTGATCTGCAGTCAAATGCTCTGCCACTGAGCTACACCCCCATGACATGTTGGAAAAGAGGGGGAGTTCAAGAAACATTGTTTCTTGAAGTTGAAGACAAAAGGAAAAGTGTGCCAGCAGAGAACAGAAAATAACATCCTGACAAAATGAAAGATGAACATGACCTCCATCCGGCCCATCTCCTTTCAGTCAGTACCTCAGAAAATGTAGATGTGTGGACAGTATTAGCAGGTTTCTACCTTCAGTTTTGTTCAAGAAACACACAGACAAAGGGGGTGCCTGGATTTGAACCAGCGACCTCCTGATCTGCAGTCAAATGCTCTGCCACTGAGCTACACCCCCACACCATTCAGAACACTCGCTGGTCTGGTCCATGTCTGGTCCATATCCATTTGCGAGTAAAGCCCCGTTTCCACCCGCGGGTCTGGGTCTGGGTTGGGTGGATTTTGGTACGGATGTGTTGATTTCACGTTGCGTCCCCACAGCAAACTGTACCCTTACCCTGGAGGCGGGGTAGTAACTGGACAGCGCTGCTACGTGATCATCGCCGTGCAACACCTTTTAACCAAAGCACCACACGTGACAGAAACACAGGAGCCACCCTGCTTTGTTTTTATGCGGGACACGCAGGAAGTGATGGATTTTTCAGTGAATCAGCGGATTGCTGTGTATTAGCTCCTCCTCTTTGGTCCCGATCAGTTAGATCAGTACCCCTACCGAAGGGTAACAAAAGGTCCGGTCGGATATAAGGGTACCCGTCCCAGTTTTTATCTGTAGAGACACAAAAAAAGTGTGGACCGATCCGGCCTGACCCGACCCCGACGGTGCTTAAGTGATGTGGTGCTGCAGCCGATAGTCGGCTGCAACGTCACGGTCACGTCCTGGATGGAAAAGTTTCACAGTGCAGTTTCTGAGCCTCAGGACGCCGCTGATCAGTGACGGCTGGAAAATGCACATAATGAATGTTGGTGTGACATCAGAACCAGTCAGAAACATCTTCTCCACTGGAAACACTGTCGTCTGCACAGCCAGGTACAGAAAGGAAGGTGTGCAGGTGAGTAGGGATGGTACCAGAACCGGTATCAAAAGGCAGAGTCTGACGGTCCACTTGGACCAATAAGCTTCAGGACTACCAAATGGAGTACCAAACCCCTAAAATCTAGCAGCGCACGCTATAATCACTGAAAATACTTCAATGGATTCAACAATAAAGTGCAAAGTTGACTGTATGCAGAGGCTTCAGCAATCTCTCTTCAGATTCATGTTCTACACTTTTGCAATAGTCAGATATTTTGCTCAGTACTGACTCAACAGTCCTGGAAAGAGCACAGCTGATGGCCGTCATCCCAGGATGCTCCTCCTCAGTTAGGAATAGCTATTTCCACTGGTGTGAATGCTACTGATGGAGGAAGTGATGTCTACATTGAATGTATGTATGTGTGGCTGTAACCGTATGGCCCTGATGTGAGTGAGCAGGTGAAGCCCCAGTGGCCTAATGGATAAGGCACTGGCCTCCTAAGCCAGGGATTGTGGGTTCAAGTCCCATCTGGGGTGACCTGTGGACCAGCATAGCAGAAGTGTGCTGGGCTCATAACCCAGAGGTTGATGGACCTAACTGTCCTCTGCTAGCTCCTCTTTTTTCACCTGAGGAAAAGCATATGTGTGCTCAGGATGGCAGCAAGGTCTCTGTGATCAGTCATGGTGACTACAGACTAGTCAAAGTCAACTTTATTGTGTTTATTGTGTTAGACAGACCACACAGATGAAATTACAGTCCTCTCACACCCACCGTGCAGATAATGAAGTATAAGAAACTATAAGATAAAAATATCAAATCTAGGAATCCGCTGGGATAGCCTAGAAATCTAAACACAAACTAAGTTTAAATACTAAAGAAGATTACAAATTTACAAACGGGTTGACAGTAGACAATGTGAACAGTATTGCAATCCTGATGTAGGAAGTAGTGCAGATATTACAGAGCAATGACAACGTAAACATGGAACTGTAACAGTATGTTTTTAGCAATGCAACAGTACAGTGGCAGTAGTGCAGTAATGCATATGCAGAGTAAACTGTACCAGTCCTGATGATGCAACAGTGCAATATGTAGTAGTGCCATTTAGTGCAATGTTCTGCAGTGTTCAACTGTTGCCATGGTGATGATGAAGGGAGGTGTGCTGAGGTAGGTGAGTTTGTGAGCGGGCAGTCAGTGGAGGTGGAGGGGTGGTGAGTGGGTGCAGGGAGGGAGCTGGGTGTCCTCACTGCCTGGTGGAAGAAGCTGTCTCTGAGCCTGCTGGTTCTGGTTCTGGCCCGGAGACTCTGCAGCCTCCTCCCTGACAGCAGCAGCGTGGGTGGGGTCACCTCTGACCCTGGTGGTTCAGCTGAAATGGAGAAAAAGGAAAACATCCTAGAGCATGTGGAGAAGGCATCTGTGCAACATTGCATGTCTGTAACATACTCACACTTCAGAGCAAGCTGCTGTAACCTCAGTGAGGAAGTGGGGGCTTTGGGAGTCACAGAGGGCTTTGCTACAAATGACAGACATGAGGTTCCACTGAGACTTGAACTCAGATCACTGGATTCAGAGTCCAGAGTGCTGACCATTACCCCATGGAACCCTTCCTCCATCCCTGCATGAAGGAAACAAGCCACGTTTGCATCGTCTATAGACGTCATCACCAATCATTGAGAATTTACCGTCATCCTCTGAGTGCACATATGCTTTTCCTCAGGTATGGGGTATCCAGGTGCTGTGGCTTAGTTGGTGAAAGCACCTGTCTTGTAAACAGGGGATCCTGGGTTCAAATCCCAGCAGTACCTGTCAGGTGGAGGGCCACATGTCCCTGTTTCCTGTAGGGATTGTTTGTCATGTTTATTTCAAACCATTATGAGCAAACTCACACCTTAAGTCCTTTAACCAATGTGCAAACTACACATGCATGAGGACACAGAGGAAAACTAGTCTCCAAATGTTTTTATTGCAGAGCAAAGAGTTGTTTCTAAAGCAGGATTCCCCGCTGAACAGTTATGGAGATGAAAACCATTTACTGATGGTTTGACCAGTCACAGCACTTCACATTGAATGTGCTGAGATAGCTGTGAAGAAAGTGCAGCTAGCAGAGGATGGTTTGGATCCATCAACCTCTGGGTTATGGGCCCAGCACACTTCACAGGGCTGCTCTGCTGCTCATGCCAGATGGGACTTGAACCCACAACCCCTGGCTTAGGAGGCCAGTGTCTTATCCTTTAGGCCCCCTTTATTGCTGAAGCCTCCGCATACAGTCAGTTTTGCACTTCATTGTTGAATCCATTGAAGTATTGTCAGTGATTATAGCGTGGGCTGCTAGTTTTTAGGGGTTTGGTACTCCATTTGGTAGTCCTGAAGCTTAGTGGTCCAAGTGGACCGTCAGACTCTGCCCCGGGCCTTTTGATACCGGGTTCTGGTACCATCCCTACTCACCTGCACACCTTCCTTTCTGTACCTGGCTGTGCAGACGACAGTGTTTCCAGTGGAGAAGACGTTTCTGACTGGTTCTGATGTCACACCAACATTCATTATGTGCATTTTCCAGCCGTCACTGATCAGCGGCGTCCTGAGGCTCAGAAACTGCACTGTGAAACTTTTCCATCCAGGACACGACCGTGACGTTGCAGCCGACTATCGGTTGCAGCACCACATCACTTAAGCCCCGTCTGGGTCAGAACTGAACCCGGTCCGGACCAGGTTCGGCGTTCAGCATCAGTTACCGGGGAGATAGAACCCGATCAGAACTGAACCAGCGTCGTAGGATGAAAAACCCTAAAGTTACCTTGATAAGAGAAAATCCGGCTTCGTAGTTCAGACACGGCTGAACTACGAAGCCAGATTTTCTCTTATCCAGTTAACTTCAGGGTTTTTCATCCTGACGCTGAACGCCTAACCTGGTCCGGACCGGGTTCAGTTCTGCATGAGAGGTCACCGGGTATAAAAGCGCCCCCCCCCCCCCCCCCCCCCCGACCAATCAGAGGTCTTGGAAAAAGTCCTGCCCACTTTTAGAAGATCCTGTGGATGCTGGTGCAGATGGAGAGAGGAGCTCTTAGAGGAGAGAATATTCAGAGATGGAGCAACGTTTGATTTCCAGATGACACTTTATGACAGATGGAGTTTTTCCTCTGCTGGAATCAGCTGTTGGAGTCTGACATCACAAATGTAACGCATCACAGCTGCACCGATGACATCACAGATGCTCTGCATCACACTGAGGTTTCATTCATGTTAACAGACTCATTAAATTCTCTATCGACCAACGCCTCAGCTCACCTGCAAACAGATATTAGTGCTGATGTAGCTGAATAGCTTCATTTTTGTAGCTGAATTATGCTCATGGTCCCACTCAGTAAAACGTTCCTACGTCAGTCATTTATCTGTTTTTGTATCTGTTCTTTACTTGTTCCCATGATGGTCTTGTGCTGCTGGGGTTGCATCTGAAATAATGTGGGTAAGAGGTCACACATGCAGAAACCATGGATTTATGGAGCCCCGCCCACCCATGCCGCCACGGTGAAGAGTTACAACACGTGCAGACATGAGCCTGGAGACATGGACATGGACAGTAGAGAAGGAAAGTCACTGTAGAGAAGAAAATCTACACTTTGCTATTTGTTGATGGATAAACTGAAGTACATTTCTGTCTGTGTTCATTTGTTACCTTTTTTTTTAACAAGGCTAAATGTTGATGTCAGGCCTGATGCCTTCACTCACATGTCCACGTATACAGTTCATTGATTGAAAAGTAGCATCGGATCGGTATCGGGTATCGGCCGATACGCTCAGCCAGGTATGGTATGGGAGTGGATCGGTGCATCCCTAGTTGCAACTACAACCTAGACACACGTGATGTTGCTGTTCTGTCCGTGTTCCATCTTCAACCTTTAACACGGCACAGCTTTGTTTATATTTTAATGGGAAAATCTTTATATGCAAATAAAAATATGATACTTGACCTCCCATTTTCTGCCATTGGTGTTTTGCCGTAGTCCCCGCGGGTCTGTCACGTCTAATTACCTCGGCCTTTCTGATGTAAGTCCATCCAGCAGAACCCCCCCCCCCAACCGGTTTCTAATGCCCCTTCCACGTCAGCACCTGCTTAGCCTTCATTGGTCGACCCCACACTACCCCCGTTTAGTTTGCTCACAAACCCCCCCTGTCTCTCTCGGGTTTAAGGGTGAATTCCAGTTCTTGTCTTAACCATCAAACATCGCACTCCTGCGAAGTTCCATGTTTGTCCCGATTCTCAGAACGTTATGTTGAGGCAAGTTTGAGGCTGAATATCCTCAATCCTGAGATTCTCCGACACCACCTTGAGAGTAAGGATTACCCAGAATGCAGCAGCAAAGAAGGCGAGGTACAAATGGAAGTATTTTCTTTGTTAATGGAGATATATCAAGAAAACCATTGTATTATCTTAGTTTAGGCCCATGTTATGGATCAGTTACCTCGTTGTTGCATAATATTTATTTTTATTTTATGATCTTTTGTCAATAGCGACCGGTGCGGTCAACCATGTTGCTATTGTTTAAGTTAATTAACGTTACAAAATGGTCATTTTTCTCGGTGCTAATGTTGCTTGAGGTTTCATTACAATTAGTCACCCACAGTAATAAGAAAGACTACTGTCAAGTTTGTGAAAGGGGGGTGCCTAAACTTTCAAGACAACCTATTTCCGTCCCATCAACTACAAAGTACTGGTGGGATTTGAATCCAGGACCTCCTGTTTGCCAGACAGATGCTTTTACCAGCCAAGCTATAGAGCCACATAAGCTCACACATTCAAAGGTTCTCTTCAATTTCTGCAATATTTCATTGAAGACGTGTTTGGAACAACTGACCAACAGCTCAGGGGTCTCATTTATAAAACTGTGCGCATGATCTATACTAAAAGTGTACGTGCGCCAAAAACCCAAAGTTTGCTTACGCCGAAAAATATTCAGATTTATAAAACCGGGCGTACGCAAAAATCCAAGCAATTTCCCCTTTATAAATCACACTCTCCTTGGAAGTTTGCGCAGGTGAATTTGGCTCATATCCCGCCCCCCTACACGCCCACTTTCTACCATGAAGGGTCAATGCAAAGCACCTCATGAATATTTTTTGCATATAAATAAGCTGATCTGAGGCATTTAAACTTGATCGTGGCGACTGAGAAGACGAGAAAACACAGTTTCATGGAGAATGAAGTGGAGGAGCTTGTTGGTGGTGAAACGTTGAAAGAACGTTATATTTGGACGTCACAGTGGAATCGCAGATAAACAGAAGTGACAGCACGTTGCTGCAGCGGTGAATGAACACAACGGCTGCTGCACACCGGAGCGCGTTGTGGTCAAAAACTGCACACTGGGATTTAACGGATTCGGCGGGTCGGTCGAGTCCAGTTTAACACACAGATCCAGGAGTTCCCAAACTTTCTGAGCTACGACCCCCCCGCCCAGATACCAGATGTTGTTGTTTTTGACCCCCGCAACAGCTGAGCTCTTTATTGTGCGACATTTCAGATCATCCTGCAGCATCTGCATGTGAGGCTGGAAAACTGTCAGAATCTTCATGAATTAGGGGGATAACGGGGGGGGGGGGGGGGGGGGGGGGGTTGGTGGATTATTAATGAATGTGTATCAATGTTTGTAATACTGTTGTTTTCTTTTTTACAATATAATACCTATCTAACATAACAATAATATAAAAAGTACAATGCAACAATAATCATACATATGTACACAACTGTAAGAAAACATGATAATAAAAAAAACAACTTAGCTGACCAAGATATGAGACGGGGCTTTTGCAAGATATTGCTGAATTGCAATTTTTATTCTGAGTTAGGCTCTAATTTATTTATTAGAAAATGAATGCGTTTATATTCCTACAGATTAATCTCCTGCATTAACAGATTTATTTTGACAACCCTAAAAATTCTAAATGTATTTAGTTTACAGCGATTACAATCGTCTGGCGACCCTCTGAATGATCTAAGAATCCCCAGTCCGGGAAGGTTGCTCAGGGGAATCTATCGGTATCAGTCAGTAATCATGGCCCAGGGAATATTGGTGGTTTCTAAAAACTCTCTCCATCTTTATCCTCTTCTTTCCATGATCTTCCAGCAGTGCAGCGCGTCCATGTGAAGCATTATGTACGAGTGTCACCGTTTCCTCAGTAATTACAATCAGAAAAGACAAAAAAAACACAAAAATAAAATAAAAAAATAAATAAATGGATAAATGGGGTGGGGGGTGGGGGCTTCGTCATTCTTCTGGTTGGATGCTAGTTTTATCCAAATATTCAATGAAGGGCTGCCAGGTTTCCTTAAAAACACCTCCGGAGCCTGCAATTGAAAACCTAATTTTCTCAAGTTTAATATTGGTCAGGACCTCACGTAGCCAGCTATTGTGTGAGGGGGGAGCAGCATGTTTCCATTTAAGTAAAATGAGGCGTCTGGCCAGTAGAGTTGTGAAGGCCAGTACCCGCCGCTTTTTAACAGGGAGGTTAAGTGTTGCAGGTGTAGGGGAACCAAACATAGCTGTGTATGGGTTTGGACTAAGATCTACTATATCAAGCACTTGTGCAAGAGTCTCAAAAATTTGGCACCAGAAGCCAGTGAGATTAGGGCAGGACCAAAACATGTGCGTGTGGTTTGCTGGTGACTGTTTACACCTGTTGCAGTTGTCACTGGTGCCGGGGTTAATCTTTGCGAGCCGGGAATTTGTGTAGTGAGCCCTAAAAAGAATTTTGCATTGTAACAAGCCATGCCTGGCACAGATGGAAGATGAGTGAACTTGTTTGAGAATTTGGTCCCATTGGTCATCAGATATCGATACTCCTATCTCGTTCTCCCAGGTCAGCCTCAGGCGGGTCGTTTGATCAGGGTTAAGAGAATCAATGGAGCCGTAGATTATAGAAATGGAGCGTCTCTGGGCAGGATCGAGGGTAAGCAAGGAGTCAATTAGGGAACCAGGTGGATGGTTAGGGAAGTGGGGGAAGGCCGCTTGGACAAAGTGTCTGGTTTGGAGGAAGCGGAAAAAATGAGTGTGAGGCAATTCAAACCTAGCTGCAAGCTCTACAAAATCAGTAAAAGAGTTGTCTTTATACAAGTCTTTGACATGTAGCAGGCCCTTCTTACGCCATGTATTAAAGGTGGAGTCCGACAGGGAAGGTGGGAATAGATGGTTGTTAGCAATTGGAGCTAAGGTTGAAGGTTCATTCAGACCATAAAATTTACGAAATTGTAGCCAAATCTTTAGTGAGTTGGCAACAACAGGTTTCTGTGAGACTGAATGGGTCTTAAGAGGAAGTCGAGCAGTGAGGAGGGAATGCAAGGAGAGTCTTGAGGAACGCATTTCTATCTGAGCCCATGAAGAGCCGACATCGGCTCCTCTGTCAAGCCAATATAAAAGTTTGTTAATAGTTAACAGCTTTTTTTATACGGGGTGGTTTATTTGCCCACAGAAACGATAATATTAATTGGTCCAGCTGCTGAAAAAAGGATTTTCTTATAAAAATTGGGATATGCTAAAACAAATAAAGAAATTTAGGAAGAATCACCATCTTTACCAAATTAACTCTGCCAGTTAGGGAAAGGGGGAGAGAGGACCAGCGGGTCATGTCATTCTTGCATTTATCCATGAGAGGGCGAAAATTTTGACTGAAAAGATCTTCAAAAGAGGGGGTAATGAAAACGCCTAGGTATCGAAACCCCTCCGAAGCAACTTTAAATAGGAAGGAAGATGATGGGATCTGCATGGAGAGGCTGTTAATGGGGAGGAGTTCGCTTTTGTTAAAATTCAATTTATAACCGGAATACTTGCCAAACTGGGTTAGAATGTCTACAATAACTGGGATAGAAGACATAGGGTTGGAGACATACAAAAGCAGGTCATCTGCGTACAGGGACAGCTTGTGGGTGATTCCATTTCTGGTGATACCTTTGACCCCCTCCCTCCCCTCGAAGCCAAATGGCCAATGGTTCAACAGCTAGGGCGAATAGGAGGGGAGAGAGGGGGCATCCCTGTCTAGTGCCCCGACAAAGAGAAAAGGAGGGCGATCTCACGCCATTTGTGACAATGTGAGCAGTTGGGGAACTGTAAAACAATCTAATCCATGAGATAAAGGTGGAGTTAAAACCGAATCTTGACAGAACATAGTACAGATACTCCCACTCAACCCTGTCGAATGCTTTTTCAGCATCTAAGGAGATCACCACTTCAGGCACGACAGGGTTGGGGGAACCGATGATATTGAATAATCGTCTAGTATTAAATGATGAATTCCTTCCAGCCATGAACCCAGTCTGGTCTGAGGAGATCAGAGCAGGTAAGGCTTTCTGCAAGCGAGTGGCTAAAACTTTGGAAAGAATTTTTTGGTCGACGTTTAAAAGGGATATAGGCCTATAGCTGCTACATTCTAAAGGATCCTTGTCTTTTTTTAACAAAAGTGAAATGTTAGCTTCCAGTAAGGTAGGGGGTAATTTGCCGTTGTTGAAGGATTCGTTGTAGACATTAACCAAATGTGGAGCTATTAGATTAGAGTACATTTTATAAAATTCTACTACGAACCCGTCCGGGCCGGGGGATTTACCATTTTGAAGCTGTCCAATCGCCTCTTGCACCTCTGCCAGTGAAATCGGCATGCCTAATTTGTCAACGAGGTTGATGTCAACTTTGGGGAATGTAAGTATTTCGAAGGGGTTGTGGCTCTTCCAGATTTCAGGAGAGTATTCTGAGGTGTATAGGTCAGAGTAAAAGTTCAAAAAAGTCTCATTTATCAGTTCAGGTTTGGTGACCACTGCCCCTTACTGTGAATTTAATCTGGGGATCCGTCTGGAAAGAGCTGCGGTTCTAGCCTTTTGGGCAAGAAGTTTGCCCGCCTTGTCTCCCGTTTCAAAGTAACTTTGTCTTATTTTTAATAACTTGGCCTCAACCCTGGATGTTGACAGAAGGTCAAACTCCGCTTGGAGTTTAAGACGCTGGTCATAAAGAGAGGAAGTGGGGGTGACAGCGTACAAAGTGTCAATATTCAATAATTGATCAGACAGCCAGGCCATCCTCTCCATGTCTACTTTTTTCTGCCGGGAGGCAAATGAGATTGCCTGTCCCCTGAGGAATGCTTTGCATGCCTCCCACAAGGTGCCCCTCGGGATATCGGGAGTGTCGTTCAGTTGAAAGAAGATGGCTATTTCGTCCTGGAAGAACTTTTTAAAACATGGATTATTCACTAAGAAATGAGAGAGTTTCCATTGCATGTGTGGGCGGTTATGATTTGGGAAGTTAATGGTAACTGATACAGGGGCGTGGTCTGAAATCACTATACTGTGATAATTGGCCGAGTTGACCCAATGTAATATTGTATTGTCAACAAGGAAAAAGTCAATTCTGGAATATGTCCGATGAACATGAGAGAAAAAGGAGAAGGCCTTTGTGGATGGATTGAGAGATCTCCAGGGATCACTTAGGCCCAATTGATTTAAGAAAGAACTCAATGTGGTAGCAGCATTGGACAGAGGGAGGGGTCTCGGAGAGGACCTGTCCAATTCTCTTCCGGCTCTCAGCGAGTGCAGACGTGCTTCCCTCTGCTCCCGTCTCCCTGCTTTCCCTGCAATCTTTGTCTTGTCTCTCTCAGAGCTTCTGTCTGTGTTTTCTCCCAAACTTCAATTTTTGGAAATCATGGATCTGGTCGGCTGGTCTCTCAACGCATTGGATAAAATTTTTTCCACCCAAAGACAAGGCTCGGGACAGCCTTCTTGCCCTGCAGAAACGCACCCGGCCGGGTATGTAATGGACTCATGGGGAAAGTGGAGGATTATGTGCCTGTCCGTGCTTTCTGTGGAAGACGTCGAGGACGTATACATTTTTGGATTTATGATAATCGGGTTCCTGCTGATTGGAGCATGCATCTACCTGGTTTATCTGAAATATGGTAAGCTGATGGCAGCGGTTGGCAAGCTGCCGGAGGCTGTTTGCCGTGTCGCCAACACTCAGACTAATGCGATCTGTGAGCAGATTCAAAAACTTGTAGCCACTCTGACTAAGAGTGACAAGCAAGAGGAGATTCTGAACTTGCTGCGCAAGATTGATGCAAGCTTGGAGAAATTGACGACCGGCAATTGATGGAAATGACCAAGATTTGGCTGTTTGGAATCGCCATTGGAGACCGCTGGGACTTAAAGGCAGGCAAGAAAACAGATGTCAGCCTGACCCAAACAATCCTACTTATCTTATCTACTCCCCAATGTCCTTGGAGAAACTACTGAAGTGAAGCTCTGCAACCCCTTCACGGGAACAGTAGACACTCTGGCAAGGCTGTTCTTATCACCTACAGACTTTGTGTGCTCTGCCTCGCTCACGCACACACATCACACGATACTGACACACACATGTCCACTGCACTGCTGGTCCTTCAACTTCCTCCCACCAGAAATCGGTGGAGGTTGGAAAGATGCGCCCCCTGTTGTTTGGCTGCGTCTCCTCTCTCACTGGGCTCTGGACCAAACCCATTATCACGTCCTCTGCAGAGGGCGGGACAGTGGTTTCTTTTTTTTCTCCCCTCCCCCACCTGTCCCAAGGTTTTTCTGTTACCCCTCCTGTAAAGCACTTTGTGTGTCCAATGGGTACTGTAAAGGGCTATATAAATAAAATTGATTTTGTTGTGATTTAGCTTGGGCAACCACAATATATATAGCGTCACTATGTATGATATTAATATTAATATTAATATTTCTATTAATATCAATACTAATACAGCCTCGGAGCACCACCTTACTTATTTGATATGTAATGGAAGCAAGGAAAACCATTAAAGTCTTAAATCAATTCTTAGATTGATTTAATGAAGTGATCAGTCTCAGGACGCTTTCATGAGTTCTCGCTTGAAGTGACCTTTCATGATACATCAGAAAAACCACAAACAACCACTAGTTAAGATAATACGGAGTATTTATAACTAGTCTACAAACTACATGAGATAATGTATGTACAAGATATATACAAGAGATATGTGAGCATGATGATCAACCAAAAGTTATCTTGTGAAAGAAATGTGAGATGGTATGAAAATGAAACATAAATTAATTAAGCCTCAGTTAATTAATAAATGTTCAAAGAAAAAGAAGGAAGGATTTCTTAATCCAACTAACCAAAGTTAAACTGGGTCTGGTAAACCGTAGGCCTGGATTAATTCACTATCACCAACTTCTTGTGACATCAGATCATATTTCATAGCAAATGATCAGGATTCTCCTCAGAGGTTCCGTCTGACTGAGGTGCTTCACTCACGTCCTGGTTCTGCTGGACTGTTCCTCAAATCCTTTGGAAGACTGTCGGGTGGATGGCCCCCAAAAATCTTCCAGATCTCCTGGAAGTTCGTCCGGCTCTCTGCGGGCGGTCAGCTCAGTGGTGGTTCTGGTTCGTCCTCTCTCTCTCATCCGTCTCCCCAGAGACGTGCAGCTTCAGGACTGATGTCACGGGATGGTTGATAGTAAAGATGATTTGGGTTAAAGTCTTCTTCTCTCCATCACTCCTGTGATCCGTGGTTCTGAACTCTGCTGAGTTCAGAGCAGGTTTCGTCTCATTCTTTCCCCATTGTTCCAAGTTTCTTCAGTTCTGCCTTGTTCGTTCTTCTGCGTGTTCAGATTTGTGTTCACATTCTCGTGCTCTCCTTCGCACTCAGTTCTTCTCGGTTCTCCCAGATCTGTTCTCTTTCCGATCTCTCCAATTCTGATTCTCACAGTTCAGAGCTTCGCGCTCTGCCTGGCAGTGGAATGTGGCTGCAGCTTGTCAGCCAATGGGAAGCTGACAGAGTCAGGTTTCATCCAATAGTAAGACATGTCTCGAATGATCATTTGACTATCAGTTAAGCTTAATGGTTATAAACATCTGTGAATTCTAAGTGAGGCATGTGTAAAATGGATCAATTATTCAGACATGATGAAATAAAATGAACACAATAAAATAAAATAAAGCAAAGATCTGAATTATATGAATAAAGAAAGACATTGAATAAACAAATCAGCTAAACAGATAAAACAGGATTAATCTTGATGATTTAAGATTCCTGTAAAGAAAATACATGTCTTAGACATCATTTGATATGAGGAAGTCCATTTCTAACATAAAAGTGGATTTCAGCAGTTGGTAAAGTGTCTCTTTCTTCACCTTTACTCAGCAAATCCTGGAATGGATGTGATGTGAATTTGGGGAAGAAACATCTAGTTTCTAATCACCAAAGTTTGTCATGTTGCATATCAAAAGAAAAGTCTTCATCATGAGATTAACATGAGCTTACTTTCCTGATAATATAAAACAGTTCTTGGGTGTTAAGAACACATTACAAAATTGGCTATACGGAACCAATTTATAGCAGGTCGTAAATACTGTGAAGGAGTATCTCCAAGCTTGGAGGATGGGTTCAAAGTTCAACAATTGGCCTTTGTTTGTTTTACCAAAATGCAGGTCCTCTCCTGAGTTGCACTCAGGACCCTAAATTAGTGGTTACTCAGAGAAGGTCTTTCTCTGAGCAAAATTCCTCCTTGGGACGTCTGTTTTACATCCAAATGTGGCCTTTATCAATCAGTATGTGTCCCAAAGTATATTTGGTTAGATGTGTGTATCCTTTTGCTGAGACCTTTGGGCTTGAGATCACTACAATTTGATTTGATTTGATTTAAGACTGGATCCTGAATGAGGTTGAAATCGCCGCCTATAATTGGGTAGTGACCATCTATATCAGGAAGAGAGGAAAAAAGATGGGCAATAAATCTGTCATCATCTAATACAGGGGCATAAACACTGCAAAAGTCAAGAGGCATAAACACTGACCAGAATAACAGGGATGTCGAACAGCCTGCCTGTCACAGCCACAAAGCGGCCATTAGGGTCCTCTACAGAATTTGTTGGTTCAAACGTTATATTTTTACTAACGATAATGCCGTTCCTCTCGCCCTCGCAGTGAACTTAGAATGGAATACGTGACTCATCCAAGGTCTTTTAATACGTGAGGTCTCGGAGACCTTAAGGTGAGTCTCTTGAAGGAAGTAAATGTCCCCTCCAAGCTGCCTCAAATGCGAGATCACCCTGCCCCTCTTAACTGCTCCATTGACTCCCCTAACATTCCATGACACAAACCTGCAGCCCCGGATATGTGTTGTATTTGTGTTAAGCATTACTCACCAGGGGGCGCTAGAGAGACGCGCATGGCATAGTCGTGCTTTTCAGAAGCTCCTCCGGGCCAAGAACTAAATCTGCTGTTTGACGGTCTCCTATTTAATTTCATTAGCTCCGGGACTTATCTCATACACGAGGAGCGTATTTAGTTTGGTTTGTGCAATAAAATGCCAAAGAAGAAGCTCCAAAATGTCGAGTGTTCTCGGCCATTCCCTGCTAGCGCTAATGCTAATAATGCTAGCGGTGATCATCCTGGCCAGGATTCTGACGACAGCGATGAGTGTACGCCGTTAGCCTGGGAAAAGATTGCAGACAAGATCCTTGGAAAAATGAACGACAGGTTTGACAAGTTAGAGCAAACTCTCCAGGTTGTGCAGAGCTCTCAAAGAGAGCTAATAGAGAAGGTGGAATTGGTGGAAGCGCAATTGCTGGACCACGAGGGGCGCATTGCTTGCTTGGAGAAGACTGTATTCGGCTTGAAAGAAGAGAACAACGTACTCAAGTTAAAACTGGATGATCTGGAAGGGCGATCACGTCGCAATAACATCAAAATTATCGGCATACCTGAGCATGAAGAAGGAGGTAAACCAACGGAATTTGTTGAAGCATTAATTCCGAAGCTTCTCGGCGAGGACAACTTTCGGTCACCGGTGGTTATCGACCGGGCGCACCGGACCCCGCGGCCGCCTCCCATAGCTGGAGCTAATCCTCGTGCGATCATCGCCAGAGTTCATTTCTATCGGGAAAAGGAGCTCATACTTCGCCTTCGGAGTTCAAAGGCAACAAGGTGTTGATCTTCCCAGACTACACCCCTGAAGTGATGAGACAGCGGCGTGAATATACTGAAACCCTGCGGATGTTGCGGGAGCTGAAGGTGGATCACAGCTTGCTTTTCCCAGCGAGGCTTCGGATAAAGCACAAGGATCGGTTCAAGGTTTTCAACACACCGAGTGAGGCAATCATTTTCATTAACACTGACTTAAAAAACACATCATAAGGGGACTTGTAGTCTCTTGGGGCAATAACTATAATTGTGATGCTATTTTTTCTCTCTCTTTTTTTCTTTTTCATCTAGATAACTGTATGCATCCATTTCAGAGACTGTCAATTTGATTTTTTTTTTTACTCATTTATATCTGGCTATGGAGCTGGGTTGAGTTGGTTATCAGAGCTTCAGTTTTAAGTTCGAAAGCGGGCTTTAGGTCATGTGTATAGTGGTCCCAAGCATGAGGGGATGTTTGTGCTTCCCTTGGGGAAGTACCAGGGGGTGGGTAGGGGATATGTCTGGGTTTGTTGGTTGGTGTATGTGTGTTCCTTTAGGTTACAATGTATATTTTGTATTTGTTTTGGGTTTTTTTCTCAGTTTGTTTTTTGTTCTCTTGAGAGGTTGTTAGTTTTTGTTCACTGTGGGGAAAATGTCAGTAACTGATAGTGTAACATATGGCAGCTTAAATGATAAATTTACATTGGTCTCATGGAATGTAAAGGGGTTGGGTCATGTGATTAAAAGGGGTCGTGTTTTTTCACATCTTAAGTCCCTAAAGCCTGATGTAATTTTTCTGCAGGAAACTCATATTAGCGTAAATGAACAACACAGGCTGAGAGCAAATTGGATATCCCAAGTTTATCAAGCGCCATTTACCCGTAATGCTAGGGGGGTAGCCATTCTTTTTCGGAAAAATATACCATTTCGCCTTGATAGTATGACTGCAGACCCTTATGGTAGATATTTGATGATATGTGGGCATATAAATGATTTTCCAATAACGATGCTTAATATTTATGGTCCCAATACTGATAACCCTGACTTCTTTCGTAAAATTTTTGATTTGATACCAGCCTCCACCCCAAATGTTATTATTGGGGGGATTTTAATTGTTATCTTGACCCAGTCTTGGATAGATTTTCTACAAAACCACCTCCCACAATAACTTCAGTGGGGATTCTGAATGATTTAATTAAAACTAGGAATATGATTGAAGTATGGCGACTGCAACATCCCACAGATAGGGAGTTTTCCTTTTATTCTCATGTCCATAAATCTTATACTAGAATTGATTATTTTTTGATTACTTCTGAACTATTATCTAGTGTTACTAATTCTATATATCATAATATTTTGATATCAGATCACAGTCCAGTTTCCCTTAAATTTAGAAATATTCTATCTAGTCCAAAGTATAACTGGCGTTTTAATCCTCTCCTTCTTCAAGATCATTCTTTTATTGAGCACATGACTGCATGTATAGATGAATTTCTTCTTACAAATGATAATGGGGAAGTTTCGGATTCTATTTTGTGGGAGACCTTTAAAGTAGTCATGAGGGGCCACATTATTTAATTTGAATCAACCAAGAAAAAGGAACTCAATAGCCGCATCAATGATATTGAAAAAATGCTCCCAGTGCTGGAGGAGACTTATAGATTGTCTCTTTTATCTTCTGATTACAATAAGATTTTGAAGTTAAAATATGAATATAATGCTATTCTCAATAAACGTGTGAGTAACCTTCTACTTAAACTTAAACAAAAAAATTTTGAATTTGGAGATAAACCAGAGAAATTGCTAGCCAACCAGTTGAGAGGTGAAAGGGCTAAACAGGCTATCCATAGGATAAAAACTAAAGCAGGCAGTCTGCTAACCAACCCAGTAGAAATAAATACTTGCTTCAGGGATTTCTATAAGGAACTGTATTCGAGCAAGTTAAAGGCTACGGAAGCAGACTTTTGTAACTTTTTTAATAATTTAAATATTTCTCAATTAGATATGGTTGCAAGAGATGATTTAGATGCTCCCTTTTCTGAAACTGACCTGTTGACTGCTATCCGAGCCTTCCCTTCGGGAAAAACACCAGGCCCAGACGGGTTTGGATGTGAATTTTATAAATCTTTTCATAATAAGATAGTTCCCCTTATGTTGAGGATGGTGAATGATTCCAGGAGGAGTGGAACGCTTCCTGGTTCATTATATGAAGCAAATATTTGCCTGCTTCTGAAGACAGGAAGGGAGGAATTAGACCTTGCAAGTTATAGGCCTGTTTCCCTCTTAAATTGTGATTTGAAAATAATAACTAAAGTTTTGGCTACAAAATTAGGGAAACATATTTCAACAGTAATACACCCTAATCAGACTGGATTTATTCCAGGTCGGTTTTCTTTTAGTAATGTTCGTCTTCTTTTAAATACAATGTACTCAGCGCATGCGCAAAATACACAACCCGCTGTTTTATCCCTTGATGCCCAGAAGGCATTTGATCAGATCGAATGGCCTTACATGCTGAAGACATTAAAATTATTTGGATTTGGAGAAAACTTTATTGAATGGGTAAAAATGATTTATCTTAAACCAGTCGCCTCTATTCTCACTAACTTGTATCGATCTCAGCCCTTTGATTTGCAGCGAGGAGTGAGGCAGGGTGATCCACTTTCTCCTCTTCTATTTGATGTTTTATTAGAGCCACTTGCAGTGGGAATAAGGAATCATCCAGGCATCCAAGGAGTAAAATTTGGTGAGGTTGAAAGCCTTGTTAACTTGTATGCTGATGATTTATTGATTTGCTTATCAGATCCTATGGTTTCAGTACCTAATCTCCTGGAATATATTAAAACATTTGGTGATTTGTCTGGGTATACAATTAATTTGGACAAATGTGAGTTCATGCCACTGACAAAAATGTGTCCTATTTTTTTTAAATCTTTGCCATTTAAAGTGGTTAATACTCATATCAATTATCTTGGCCTCAAGATTTCCAAAAATCCTAAACTTTTACTAAAACTGAATTACTTGAAAATGGTGGATGAACTAAAAGCTAGTGTTAGGAAATGGAAGTTGCTCCCTCTTTCTATGATTGGTCGTATTAATGTTATTAAAATGGTTGTTCTTCTAAAGTTCTTATATCTGTTTCAAAATATCCCTATCTATTTGCCATTATATTTTTTTAAGCAGTTAGACTCAATTGTTTTGTCATTTGTCTGGGCAGATAAACCCCCTCGCATTTCTAAAGCTCATTTGCAGAGGAAGGGTAAAAAGGAGGGTCTTGGCTTACCTGTGTTTAGGCATTATTATTGGGCTGCAAATGCAAGGGTGCTTATGTTTTGGCAGTGGGGCTCTTCGTATGACTGTTCCTCTCCACTTTGGTTGAAAATTGAATCTATGTCTTTGTCACAGACCTCCCTCCCAGTGCTACTTTTTTTCTAATGTACAACTGTCTTACAGGTTATCTGGTCATAATTTTCTTCTTCATAATTCTTTGAAAATATTGAATCAAATTAGAAAAGCCCTGGGTTTATCAGGCATTTCTGTGAATGCCCCAATAACAGGCAATCATTTGTTTAAACCAGGCCTGACGGATGGAGTATATTTGGACTGGAGGGAGAAGGGCTTATGTCGTATTTCAGATTTTTTTATAGATGACATCTTTGCTTCCTTCCCCCTGCTCCAGGCTAAATATCATCTTCCTCAGTCACATTTTTTTAGATACTTACAGGTCAGACATTTTGTAAGGCAACAAAATTCTATTTTTCCAACAAAACCACAGAGCTGTGATTTTTATGATACGCTTCTTTTACAGCCACACTCTAAACATTTGATTTCTCGCTTTATTAGTGCTTTTGAGGCACCAGTGAGTACCAGTCAATTTAGGGTTACATGGGAAAAAGAATTAGGAACCCCACTGTCAGAGGAATTGTGGGAGGAGGTTCTGTCAAATATACATGAGTGTTCTATAAATTCTAGATATCGTCTAATTCAATTTAAAGTCACACATAGATTGCATTATTCCAAGACTAAACTTAATAGAATATTCGAATCTGTGTCTTCTATGTGTGATAGATGTGGCAGAGCTGAAGGTACACTTTCGCATTTATTTTGGCATTGCACAGTACTGGACAGTTTTTGGCGCGACATATTTAATTGGTTTTCTAAGCAATATAAAAGAAATATTCAACCAGATTGTGTTTTGGCCATTTTTGGCTCCTCTGAAGAGACATCAACCCTTCCATCCTACTGTAAGCAGGTTCTCAAAATAGGCCTGGTAGCAGCCAAAAAAATAATTTTACTTAATTGGAAGTCTTCATCCCCCCCTTGTTTTAAGAGATGGCTCAATGAAATGGCCTTTGTTTCCAGAATGGAGCAGATCCGTTTCATCAATAGGAATACATTAAAGTCTTTTGAAAAATTGTGGAATCCGTTTCTGGCTTTAATTGATGAGGCCCAAATGAATGTTGCTAAGTAGGCTGCCTTATGTTATTTGGTTTTTCTTCTGCTGTTGTTGTATTGTTTTTGTACTGACAAAGGGTTTTGATTCTCCTCTCAAGCGTTTTTTTTTTTAATTATTATTATTGCTATTTATGTTCTTTTGATATATATTGTTTTTTAATTTTGTTTTAGTGTAATTGTGGTTGTCTTCCTGACGGTGCCATGGGACAGATATTATTTTGATCAACATGTACAGTTTTATTTAGTCCCTTGTCTTTTTTTTCTTTATTTTGATTAACCTATGTAATGCTGTAAGACTGTCGGGTATTGTATGTGTATATTATGTGTTATTGTTTTTCTTTACAACAAAAAATTGAAAAAAGTCTAAATAAAATATTTTTAAAAAAAGCATTACTCACCCTCCGTTGAATAAGGGCATACAATGACGAAGCCGGGACGGGGGAAGTAAAATAAATAAATAAATAAAAAAAAACACACACACACAAAGAAAAGAAAAAGAAGAAGAAAAATTAAAGAAAAAAGAAAACAATCCCCTGATTAGCGCCTCCAGAACCCCTATATAGCTCCCAGTTCCTCTAGGTACACTCATCCCCATTACTTCACCACTCCCGCAAGGTGATAGTAATTTGCAAACAGACAGGTTGTAAAGAGGAATTCAGCATAACAGTAAATAAAGAGTCTCTACAAGAAAAAAAGTATTGATAAATACAACATTTAAAAAACCCAAAAGAAACCACCGAAAAACTTACCTCCTATTTCACCATTTTACAGAGGCTGGTGGAAAAAAAAATACATTTGCAACACACTCACAACAGTCATATCTCGGCATGACATTCGTAAAAGACACTGCCACCGTGTATTAATCGTGAGGAAACGGTCTTACCGATAGATGAAACAACCCGAGTTTCTGTGACCATATCAGCATTAGCCGCTAGTATACTTGTTCGGATGTCAGCTGCAGTGGCTGAGAAGCATCATCACTGGGCAGTTGCAGAACTCATGAAGGCAACGGCCTCCTCGACCGAGCAGAAGCGTTTCTTGTTGCCGTCTTTTCCAGTTATTTGAAGCCTTGCTGGGTAGAGCAGAGCCGGTCGGAGGCCCAGGTTAAACAGCTTCGCCATGACGTCACGGTAGATCGCTCGCTGCTCCAGAATCTCGGGACAGTAATCCTCGTAAATGCGGACCGGCCATTCACGGTATTTCAGGTCATTCCTCCGTTTACGGGCCTCTCGGATTACCAGCTCCTTGGTCTGATGCCGATGGAAGCACACGATCACAGGTCTTGGCTTCTCTCCCTGCCGTGGCTTAGCCGCTAGGGAACGGTGAGCCCGGTCGAGCTCAGGGGGATTTTGCAGCACCTGGTCCCCGAGTATCTCCTTCAGGACTTCTGAGAAAAAAGTCGTGGGTTGTGGACCTTCTATTGATTCCGGTAAGCCAATAATCCTGAGATTGTTCCGTCGGTTTCGCCCTTCTAAGTCGATGTTCTTGGCTTTTAGCTTGGCACAAGTCTCTGACAAGGTGGAGTAAGATGCTTTGAGAGCCTGGATACGAGCCTCGGTTTGATTAGCGTTGGTCTCCAGACTAACAATTCTTTCGCCGAAGTCAGTTACTGTGGCCTGCACTGTGTCTGGTTTAGTTTCAAGTGAGGCAAACGCTGATCGGAGTTCGGCAGAGAGCGCCGTTGAAATGGATTGGCGATGCTCCTCTAACAAGCTAGCCAGAGCAGGCATGCTAACCGGGCTAGCCGAGCCAGATAGGTCGTCTCTTTTAGCGTCTTTTTCCTTAGCAGGCTTAGATCCGTGGGGCATTTTGCAAAACCGGTAATCGCCGCTGAGTAATGGTGAGGTTACAAAGACACAGACCTGTGTTTTTGTTTGTTTGCTTTTTTAAATTTAAAAGTTAATGCGGGAGAGCGTGATGCGTACGTCTACTCCATTCCTCTCTCCACCGGAAGTCCTATTCACGATTTCTGATCGGGAGCTCGTTGCGAGGAGCCGCTCGCCTCTCGTCACCCCCAGAATACTGCACAACGCATGACACACAATTTGGCCAGGAGTCGTCCCGATCGCCAAACTTGCCACACGACTGTAAAATCGGCTCAAAAACTGCCAAAAATCGCACCGCGTATGCCGAGATTAAGGTCCTGACCTGAATGAGATGGGTCCATGTTCATCTTTTGAGTCAACCTGCCATTTTGTCTGGACGTCATTTTCAACTTCTGTTCATCTGCTTTCTCATCTGGACACTTTTCCTTTTGTCCCCAACTTGGCCAGTTTACTCACATGTTTTAGGGACACACTGCAGACAAAGAAGACACACACCAAAGTTTAAATGTCTTTGAGATTAAAAATGTTTAAGAAACAACAACTTGTTTCTCCTGTTCAGCTGTGAAGCTTTGAACATTGTCCAGAAACGAAAGAAAAGATAATATTTGGATTCCTGCAACTGTTCCACATGGAAAGATCAAAGATGTTTCTAAATAACATGAAGTGAAATAAAACCAAATGGAACTTTGTTTCTTGATTCTCCATCGTTTCAGCTCACATCTAGAAGGCTTAACCAGTTCTAACCAGTTTGTTGGGAGTTGAGCTCATAAACATTAACAGGACATTCACACGTTCCTTTCATAGTTTACAGTCATGATGACCGACCAGTCAAAGGTGTTTTAGTGCAACATCTTTGTTACGGCTTCTGTAATTTTACATGCAAATCCTCCGGCTTCACCCCCCGTTCTGATTGGACTGGCACCACACCACCACCCTCCTCACCTGCTAATTACTCATCAGTCACACCTGGACAGACTGGCTAACAGCTACAAGAGAACCCGGAAGTCAACCAGTCATGGGCAACAGTTAGTTTCTTTTGTGGTTTTCTGGTAACTTTAGTTTGTGTTCGTTTGGGCTTCTTAAGTTTTGATTTCCAGGTGTTTTGTTGGTTAATGGTTTAGTTGTTAGATCCCCTTTAGTTTGTGTCAAATGGTTCTGTGTTATGAAGAATAGGGGATTATCACGCTTACCGGAAGTCCCCGGATTTTGACACTTCCTCTTCCGGGCCATGTTAACGACAGCCGTTCCTGCTCCGTTATACTGTTTAAATCGGATAAACTCCAAACATACTCAAGTTTTCATTCTAGACTGAAGTGATACTAAGGAAGAAGTGGATCAAAGTGATCGATTCGCCGCGGTGAAGGGCCGAACTTTATAATAAAACACACGTTTGTTTGTCGCCGGTGGGGCGCAACACCGGCACTTCACAGCATGCTAGCATTAGCCAGCTAGCGTTTACTGACGTGCTTAACATTGTGCGTCTTAAAACACACAAACATCTGAAAATCGGGTCTGTACCCCCCCCCGTTTCCAGTGGAACAACTGGGGACTGTCAAGAAAGGAGACGCTTTCAGATGATTGTGTGTTTTCAGCCGCACAAAGTTAGGCACGTCATCAAGCTGGCTAATGCTAACCTGCTAACAGTTGTCCGCCAGCTACTACTCTGTTAAACTTTGTAAATCGGATAAACGCCAATGCCAAGTTTTCATTCCAGACTGAAGTGATGCTAAGGAAGAAGTGGATTAAAACGACCGATTCGCCGCGGTGAAGGACCGAACTTTATAATAAAACGACACACGTTTGTTTGTTGCCGGCAGACTGCTGTCGTGTTAGCAGGTTAGCATTAGCCAGCTCGATGACGTGCCTAACTTTGTGCGGCTGAAAACACACAAGCATCTGAAAGCGTCTCCTTTCTTGGCAGTCCCCAGTTGTTCCACTGGAAACGGGGGGGTACAGACCCGATTTTCAGATGTTTGTGTGTTTTAAGACGCACAATGTTAAGCACGTAAGTAAACGCTAGCTGGCTAATGCTAGCATGCTGTGAAGTGCCGGTGTTGTGCCCCACCGGCGACAAACAAACGTGTGTTTTATTATAAAGTTCGGCCCTTCACCGCGGCAAATCGATCGCTTTGATCCAGCTTTTGATCCAGTATCACTTCAGTCTGGAATGAAAGCTTAAATATGTTTGGAGTTTATCCGATTTAAACAGTATAACGGAGCAGGAACGGCTGTCGTTAACATGGCCCGGAAGAGGAAGTGTCAAAATCCGGGGACTTCCGGTAAGCGTGATAATCCCCTATTCAACACAATACAATATAGTGACATCTGCTGGTCAACCTTTAACATAGCAGCTGCACAGATTGATGAGGGGCAATGTGTCATGAAACAGTAACAGTTATTTGTAACATGTTTTATGTTCATTCTCAAATCTGGCTGTGCCAAGAGATATTTGCACTACACCACAAAGATGATCACACACTCTCTGATATTCACACATTCACTCCTAATCTAAACCTAATCTATGTATGTGTGTGTGTGTTTGCATGTCACACATATTATTGATAATATAGAATTATTCTAACATAAGTGTATGTAGAAATATAAGTAGCCTATATAAATATGTACTTAAATGTCTAAGTGCTGATGTGATTATATGTCAGTAGATGGAATATTAGCCTAATCTCACCTGAATCTCACTCTCCCTGTATGTAAATTAATGAATAAATGGAAACTATACACAACTGTCTCCTCCTCTCATAAACCTACAAAGTTTGGTGGAACTGTGTCCGTTTATAAGCAATAGCAAATTAATGACTCCACCCTGAATTCAAACTAGCACGTAAGGTCGGTGATACGCGCGTGACGTCATGAAGCTTCATTTGGAAAGTAGGACGGTCCTTAACGGAGTGAAGCGAGCCTCAATACATAAGCCACGACACTTCCGCTTTGAAAGATCGATACGAAGTCGAGCAGCCTGCTGGAGCATAACATCACTAGTTTTAGGTACTTTTAGCTCATTGGTTTGTGGAATTCATAGATGAGTTTGGTGTTGCCCCCCCCCCCCCCCCCCCCATCCCCCTGGTTAGGCTTGGTCTGTTAGGCTTGGAACCCGGACCGGGTTCAGTTCTGATCGGGTTCTATCTCCCCGGTAACTGATGCTGAACGTCTAACCTGGACCGGACCGGGTTCAGTTCTGATCCGGACCGGGTTCAGTTCTGGATAAGAGATCACCGGGTATAAAAGGTTTCATTCATGTTAACAGACTCATTAAATTCACTCTATCGACCAACGCCTCGGCTCACCTGGAAACAGATATTAGTGCTGATGTAGCTGAATAGCTTCATTTTTTAATCTCAAAGACATTTAAACTTTGGTGTGTGTCTTCTTTGTGTGCAGTGTGTCCCTAAAACATGTGAGTAAACTGGCCAAGTTGGGGACAAAAGGAAAAGTTTCCAGACGAGAAAGCAGATGAACAGAAGTTGAAAATGACGTCCAGACAAAATGGCAGGTTGACTCAAAAGATGAACATGGACCCATCTCATTCCTCACACAAACCAAATGTTTGGACAAAATTGACATCTTCTCACTGTACAATGGATTCATACAGACACAGGGGGTGCCCGGATTTGAACCAGGGACCTCTTGATCTGCAGTCAAATGCTCTGCCACTGAGCTACACCCCCATGACATGCTGAAAAAGAGGGGGGAGTTTAAGAAACATTGTTTCTTGAAGGTGAAGACGAAAGGAAAAGCGTGCCAGCAGAGAACAGAAAATAACATCGTGACCAGTGTTGGGACTAACGGCGTTTAAGTATAACGGCGTTACTAACGGCGTTTATTTTCTGGTCATGGAATAATCTAATGAATTACTTTCCCCATCATTGCAACACAGTTACCGTTACCAAGAATGTGAAATGTTGCGTTACTGCGTTATTGCGTTTGGTTAGATGAAATGCAGCGGTGTCTGCCTCTGCTTTCTGACAGCCACATCACCTTGGCTGCCTGGAGAGAACAGGGTTCAGTGATGAATGATGACGCCTTTGCAAGTGCGATGATCATTGGCTGAGTGGGTGTACCCTCTCAGTGCTCGAGCTGTCTCACTCTGACTGCACGCTGTAAACAATAGACAGCGACGATGGAGACAACGAGCCAGGGAAATTCAAAAGTAGCGTTTTCCAACTGGAAGTACCGACACTACTTCACGCTTAATGAAGTGAAAGGCAAGAATGTTTATGTTACATGCACGTTATGCCCAGGAAAAAAGATTTTATCAACGTCTGCCTCAAGTAACTCCAATCTTATGAAGCATCTCACATCAACACATGCTAACACAGCACTTGTTGCTGCTGCTGCTGCTCGACCACCGCCAAGCCCAGGTGCAGCTAGCGTGGGGTCCAGCGAAGAGGATGGAGTCACTCCGTTAAAACAAGCAAAGCTTGATTTTTCAGGTACACAACAAGTTACTAGGGCCGAGCTGAACACATTGATGGCGAGGTTTATTGTTGAAAACATGCTACCCCTGTCCACTGTGGAGTCCGAGTCTTTCAGAGCTATCCTTGCTAAAATACCAATACGAGGAGGCGGGGGGGTTGCCCCATCCCGAAAGACTTTTGCCAAATTCATGGACAGTGAGTACAAAAAAATGAATGCAGAGCTCAAAAGGTCATTTGAGGAAATAGAGTACTTTTCAACTACAGCAGACATCTGGACTGCCCACAATAAAAGTTACATAGGTGTGAGAGCTCATTGGATCAACCCAACTAATATGGAAAGAGAGGAAGCAGCTCTTGCCTGCAGACGTTTTAAGGGGCGTCATACTCATGACGCCATTGCAGTTGAGCTTGACGATATCCACTCAACATATGGGATAACACAGAAAATGACAGCGACAGTCACAGATAATGGCTCTAATTTTGTTAAAGCCTTTAAGAAGTACCAGCCACTTGACGAGAGTGAATCTGAGGATGATGAAGATGAGGTAACATTTACACATATCAATGATGCTCTACATGAAACTGATGATAATCAATCAATCAATCAATCAATCAATCAATCTTTATTTATGAAGCGCTTTTCCAGAAGGTTATGCGACTCAAAGCGCTTTACAGTTTAAAAACATACCCGCCCGCCCACTGCCCCCCCCCCCCCCCCCAAAAAAAAAAGAAAAAAAAAAATGTACATCAATCTACCTGTGGCTGAGTACATATGGAAAAAGTGAGGGAACCCCATCAGAGGAGCCGTCTGCACCGGGGCGGCACAGCAACCGTAACCGCAGCGGCCCAGGTGCCATGGGGAGGTATGATGGAAGATCAACCCCCACCAAGGCACCAGTGATACTGCATCCAATTGGCCAACGCCACCCCGGACAGACGGCCCCCGAGAGGAAAGCACCGGAGAGACCTAAGGACCCAGGAACAATAAAAGTAATAAGTAATAATGATAAAAGTAATAAGAATGTATGAAATACATTAAAGGAGTGATGACATAGCAGTTAAAAACTAGTTTATGTTGTTGGCATTACTGCATATGTAAGTACTCCAAAGAAAAAAACGGCATTTTTTACAGCGGAGTATTGTTTTGAAACGCCAGACCTCACTTCCTCAGTCATACAGTTGGGTCCGGTGATGATATGCAGCTTTACCCGGAGACCACGTTGACTCCATTTTGATTGGCTACACCTTATTTAGCTATGACCTTATTTGGAGAATCTAGGTCAAGCTGCGGTCGGAGTTTGCTAAAGTCTAACTGCTAGCAACATGGGCACTTCAGACAGTGAGCTACGTTTAACAGACAAGACAGCATTTAGAAAATAAATAAACTTACAGGTAATGACAAGGTTGTGGCCCCCTCCCTCAGTGTTGCTGCAGAAGTTTTCTTTTAAATCTATTTGTTTGAAAATCCAGACCTGACTATACAGAAGTTACTACTAGCTCCATACAAGCAGCTGAATCAGACAGGGAGGGGAGGGGGGAGCGGACGGTGCATAAACCGTTAGGAGAGAGAGAGGGGGGCGCTGTTTACTTGATAGTGTGCTCTTATTGGAGCAATTAAATTACGTAGAATGATGGAACTACGTAGAATGATAAGCTGCTGTCTGATTCAACTGTTTCTGAGCAGAGAGACAAAGCTGACAGACTATAAACAGGAACTTTGATTCTCACTCTGGACATTCACATGAACTCATCAGTGCACAACAGATCATATTATACCCCCAAAACCCCAGAAAAGTGAAATTTGATGTCATAGCACCTTTAAAACATTGAATAGAAACATCTAAAAATGCCCAAACAGCAATAAAAAGCTATTTAAAAACAACCTGAACAGAATATTAAATTAGCCAATTACAAAACAGTAAAAATCAGCTAAAAGCCAAGCTAAAAAGGTGGGTCTTGAGCCTGCTCTTAAAAATGTGAACATTCTCTGCGCCCCTGAGATCCTCCGGCAGACTGTTCCACAGGCGAGGGCCGTACCATTGGAACGACGCCTCACCATGTGTGTGTGTCCTGACTTTGGGAATAACTAAAAGCCGGCTACCGGAGGAGCGCAGGGACCACGAGGGCTCATAGGGTAAAAGCAGTTCTGAGAGATAAGAAGGCCCAAGACCATTAAGACATTTAAAAACCATTAAAAGAACCTAATAATCGATCCTGAAACACACAGGGAGCCAATGCAGCGATCGTAAAACTGGTGTAATGTGGGCCCGCCTCCTGGTCTTCGTCAGGACATGTGCTGCTGAATTCTGCAAGAGTTGTAGACCTGAGATGTTCTTTTTGGGAAGACCAGAAAGCAGGCCGTTACAGTAGTCAATACGGCTTGTAATAAAAGCATGCATTAGCATCTCTGTGTTGGCCTGAGAGAGAAAGGGGCGGACTCTGGCTATATTTTTTAGATGGTAAAACCCTATTTTTGTGATATTTTTTATGTGTGGAATAAAAGTCAGCTCAGAGTCTAAAATCACGCCCAGATTTTTTACTTGTAATGATGGATTAAAAGATAAAGATTGTAGTTTGGGTAAAAGTGTCTCTCTCTGGGCTTCAGGACCGATGACTAAAACCTCAGTTTTGGCCTGGTTAAGCTGGAGAAAGTTTTCTGCCATCCAGGATCTGATGTCTGAAATACAGTTAAAAAGTGCATCCATTGGCCTCGAGTCATCAGGAGACATAGAGATGTACAACTGTGTGTCATCAGCGTAACTGTGAAAGTTGACTCCATGTCTCCTGATGACCCCGCCAAGAGGGAGCATGTACAGGTTAAAAAGCACAGGGCCCAAGATTGATCCCTGAGGCACACCACATGTGACTTTGTGAACCCTGGAGGAGCAGGTATCCAGACTTACCATAAATGTCCTGTCTGTGAGGTAGGAGGTGAACCATGTGTGAACAGCACCAGAGAGGCCGATCATTACAATCCAAATCGCTCTTCTTCAGCAGAGGCCTCACCACTGCCCCTTTGAAGGCAGCAGGGAAGACCCCCGTCTGAAGAGAGCGATTCATCATGTTTAAAAGCTCTTCTCTAAAAAATTCATAAAATGGCTTAAAAAATGAGGTTGGGACTGGGTCCAAAAGACATGTGGTGGGCCTCACAGAGGAGAAAACTTTATCAAGTGTCCCAGCGTTAACCAGGTCAAAACTGTCCAGTGCTTCCTCCGGTGAAGGCAGACACTCAGGTGCATTTGAAATCATATTGCTTTGAAAGGATAAAATATTGCTTCTTATAGTGTCTACCTTCCCCATGAAGTGGCCTGCAAATGCTTCACAAAGAGCAACTGTTGGCTTAAGAGTAGGTTTGTTAAAATCAGGGTTTAAAATATTGTCTATTGTAGAAAAGAGAACCTTTGGATTGTTTTTGTGGTCATTAATTATTTTTGAAAAGTAGTTATTTGGAGGTGGAGGTGATGTGATCACTTTGCCCCCCCATAATAGATGTGCATCACACACACTAAACCTGATTTCATGCACAGATGTTGACAAGTGGCTGCTGTCAAAACCTGAAACAAAGGCTGTTTACAGAAGTGCCACTGCCAAATGCACAGCCCTATGGGACAAAGCTAGTCCATCGACTGTGGCTGCTGAAACGCTTGAAGAGTTGGTGTCAAAAAAGCTGCTTGTACCTGGTACAACACGGTGGAACTCCTTCTATGATGCTCTGGCTCGGATCTGTGAAATATCCATGGTTGAGCTTCACACCATCTCCTCCAAATTAGGACTGACAGCGATAACAGAAAGGGAACATCAGTTTCTGAAGGAGTACTGTTCTGCGACGAAGCCCCTAACAGTTGCCTTAGATATACTTCAGGGAGAAGACAACTGTTTTCATGGTATACTCCTTCCAACAATAGAGACATTGATCCTGAAGACAGAAGCCCTTAAAAGTGGCCTGCAAATACTGAGGGACCTTCCTGACGCCATAGTCACAGTAAGAGCTTGAATTTAATATTTTATCATTTAATAAGTGATTGATCATTGCTGTAACACTCATACAGTAATAAGTACAACTACTTATAACACTAATTTGTATGGGTACATAGGTTTAATGTGATTATTCGTATCATTTCAGGCTATCAAAACCCGATTTGCTGATGTCCTGGGAAATGAAGAGGCTGTAATTGCTGCCGTAACTCTTCCAAAATTCAAACTTTGCTGTCACAGGAGTTAAAGGACAAGGCCAAGGCAAGTTTGCTAGCAGAGTGCCGGAGAATTGTCCACGAAGAACCACAGCCAGGTACCAGCACATCTTCACATCACACAGGTTCAGCCAAAGAGAACGATTTCTTTTCCTCTGAGGAGGATGAGGAGGACAGCTCCTCTTCAGCAGAAAAGCAGGTGGCAGACGACATGAGAAGGTCCCGCCTGCGGCTTGGAGGACGAGGCGGAGTCGGACATTAGGCGGGGTCGGACGTCCGACTCCACCCACATTACCGTTTTAAGCCGTCTATTATAACCCTTCCCCCTATCCCTAAGCCCTAACCTCAGAAACTGATCACGCCCATCGGATGTCCAGCGCCGCCTAATATCCGTCTCCTGCAAGCCGCAGGCGGGGGTACTTGGACTATATTAGATGTACAGCACAAAACTTCAACTCTCTTTGTGGATTTTCCCTCATCAAGAAAGTTTCATTACGTTACAATGCTGCTACGCCATCTAGTGCACCTGTTGAAAGACTGTTCAGCCTGGACAAGCTTGTCTTCTCTCCGAAGAGGAACAGACTTTCTGACAAAAGATTTGAAAAGCTTCTCCTCTTGCGTTACAACCAGTGGTTTAGTCGTTAGATGAGTGGAGTATTTTAGTATAGATTAATGTATTGTTCATTTTCTCTAAGAATGAAAAACATGTTAATCTATATTTAAGAGTTGGATAGTGCTCTATTTATTGTGCAATAACATACAGATTCAGAGATTTGCACAACTTAATGGCCAGATTTTCCCTGTTTTTACCCACATTTGTCTATAAATGTGTGAATATTGTTTATTTTTACATATTTTTATTTCCATGCAAATGGCTGGCTGCAATTTTTTGAGTTGAGTTAAAATAAATACCATGTTCTGAAACACTGTATGTAGTGTTTTTATTTTTCACTCAGTAATTCTAAACGTCTATGATATTATAGATATTAAAGAACGTAATAGGATGATACAACACAGAATTAACGTCAGTTACTTTGCTGAGTAACTAATTACTTTTGCAGTGTGGTAACTGACTTACTAACTCAATTACTTTTTAGGGAAAGTAATTTGTAACTATAACTAATTACTTTTTAAAAGCAAGATACCCAACACTGATCGTGACAAAATGAAAGATGAACATGACCTCCATCTGGCCCATCTCCTTTCAGTCAGTACCTCAGAAAATGTAGATGTGTGGACAGGATCAGTTTTGTTCAAGAAACATACTCAGACACAGGGGGTGCCTGGATTTGAACCAGAGACCTCTTGATCTGCAGTCAAATGCTCTGCCACTGAGCTACACCCCCACACCATTCAGCACACTCGCTGTATTCATGTCTGGTTCATATCCATTTGCGAGTAAAGCCCCGTTTCCACCCGCGGGTCTGGTTCTGGGTCTGGGTCTGGGTTGGGTGGATTTTGGTACGGATGTGCTGATTTCACGTTGCGTCCCCACAGCAAACTGTACCCTTACCCTGGAGGCGGGGTAGTAACTGGACAGCGCTGCTACGTGATCATCGCCGTGCAACACCTTTTAACCAAAGCACCACACGTGACAGAAACACAGGAGCCACCCTGCTTTCTTTTTATGCGGGACACGCAGGAAGTGATGGATTTTTCAATGAATCAGCGGATTGCTGTGTATTAGCTCTACTATCCTGTTAGATAGTTTAACTTAGTTAGGCCGTCAGCTGTGCTCTTTCCAGTACTGTTGAGTCAGTACTGAGCAAAATATCTGACTACTGCAAAAGTGTAGGACATGAATCTGAAGAGAGATTGCTGAAGCTTCTGCATACAGTCAACTTTGCACTTCATTGTTGAATCCATTGAAGTATTTTCAGTGATCATAGCGTGGGCTGCTAGTTTGTAGGGGTTTGGTTCTCCATTTGGTAGTCCTGAAGCTTATTGGTCCAAGTGGACCGTCAGACTCTGCGCCGGGCCTTTTGATACCGGGTTCTGGTACCATCCCTACTCACCTGCACACCTTTCTTTCTGTACCTGGCTGTGCAGGGTACAGTTTGCTGTGGGGATGCAACGTGAAATCAACACATCCGTACCAAAATCCACCCAACCCAGACCCAGAACCAGACCCGCAGGTGGAAACGGGGCTTTACTCACAAATGGACATGAACCAGACATGAATACAGCGAGTGTGCTGAATGGTGTGGGGGTGTAGCTCAGTGGCAGAGCATTTGACTGCAGATCAAGAGGTCTCTGATTCAAATCCAAGCACCCCCTTTGTCTGGGTATATTTCTTGAACAAAGCTGATCCTGTCCACACATCTACATTCTCTGAGGTACTGACTGAAAGGAGATGGGCCGGATGGAGGTCATGTTCATCTTTCATTTTGTCACGATGTTATTTTCTGTTCTCTGCTGGCGCACTTTTCCTTTTGTCTTCAACTTCAAGAAACAATGTTTCTTGAACTCCCACCTCTTTTTCAACATGTCATGGGGGTGTAGCTCAGTGGCAGAGCATTTGACTGCAGATCAAGAGGTCCTTGGTTCAAGTCCAGATACCCCCTGTGTCTGTATGATTCCATTGGACAGTGAAAAGATGTCTCTTGGAGAGTGTGAGTGGGTGTGTTCTCACTCAGATGTCAATATTGTCCAAACATTTGGTTTGTGTGAGGAATGAGATGGGTCCATGTTCATCTTTTGAGTCAACCTGCCATTTTGTCTGGACGTCATTTTCAACTTCTGTTCATCTGCTTTCTCGTCTGGAAACTTTTCCTTTTGTCCCCAACTTGGCCAGTTTACTCAAGGGCATAACTTTGGGTCCATCACTGGGGGGTCGGATTCTTTGCCTGTTTATATAGTTATTTAATTATATGCATTCGTAAAACAAGTCAAGGTAATTTGGTGTCTGTATAAGTATACTGTATGAGATACAGTATATTGTGATACTTTTCCTTTTTCCTTTTGGATAAATAGTAAACTTAGTTATTTACTTTTCACCGCTATAATCTTCCCCATTACAGGACAGTGAACAGAGATATATTATACATACTGCTGGCCGATGTAGTTTCTTACTTTTATGCAATTAAAACTTGAATTGTAAAATCTGTGAAACTTTCCTATGAAGTCAAACATCAAAGACATCCATGCAGGAGAGCATTAAACAGCTTCTAGAACAAATACGTTACTGTGAGTTTTGCATTACTAATCTTTTAACATTTATTAAATATCTAAATATGATACGAGGTTCCATGATTAGTTCTCACTGAGACCCAAATTATGTTCATGTTGTGAAGTCAAAATAATAAAAAAAGTAATGATAATAATCCATGTCTTTTGGGGGTGTGAGAATGACGGCCAGTGACCCCCTTTGTGCTGAAATAGACACATGGTAACGTGGCATCAAATGCACTGTAGCTACAATAATCTAATATTAATTAATACATTTAATTTCAAAACAAGCTCAGAATGCATGAACAACCTTAAAGTGCAGAGTGTTCATGCACCTGTAACAGGTAACCTCCCCATTACTGACACATGATATAATAACTAATTAATTATTATAATTAATAAACTAAATAATCATATGACAACTGAACGCTGTGAAGTCACGTCGCATTTCTAAAGTTCATACAGAAGTAATTCACGCGCATCACAGAAAGTGAGGACTGGTGCTGGATGAAAGTGAAATATAGGATACAGTGAAGAACGGCCGAAACGTCACAGCATTAAAAAAAACAAACAAACAAACAAGCAAACAACAACTTTGGGAGCTTTTTGCTCTGCATTTCTAAACTTCAGCATGGATCATGTACTGATCCAGTTTACATCCATGAGCACGCGACCAGGAGAGGAAGGCGATCAAAACGGTGAAACTTGCAACTTCGAAGTTGTGCTGCGTTCAGAGACAGCTGGGAAATAACAGTCTTAGCATCAGCCTAACAGGGATAACTACCATGTGGGCTTTGTTAGAAAGTCAATAATGAAATCAATATTCCAAAAAAACTTTGGGGCGCTTCAGTTCTTCTAAAATACACCTGACCACATCCTGGTCTCTGGTAGAGAAAAGCCTAACACTCGTGTCTGCTTTTAAGCGGTTACTGTGTTTTCCGACGTGCGCTCTGTCCGCGCGCTGATGGAGTGCACAGATGAAGACGCACATGTGCGTGTATTTACCCGTCATGTGCGTGTATTTACCTCTCTTTGGCCAATCAGTTCTTTTTTTTATTAAGGTTGATGTCGATCATCAAAGAATCATGTCGTCTCTCCACCTTTTCTTCTTTACATTACTGTTGGTCTTCTGTTTCCCTCCATCCATCAAACAGCAATAAGATAGAAAACGGCTGGTATGGGAAATACCAAATACACGGCGGGGGAAGAGGGAGGGGGGTGCGTTACAATACCAGATGATTAAAGGTGCTGTTGTTTTGCTAGAAAATATTGTAGCTAATAAAAAGAATTAACAATTTGTTCATAAAAGATCAGTAATGTTATTATTAAATCCGAGTTGTGTTATTTTTTAGGGGGGGTTATATCACCTGGCTCTGATTATTGGGGAGGTCAAAACCCCCCTATCCCCCGTGGAAATTACGCCATTGAGTTTACTCACATGTTTTAGGGACACACTGCACACAAAAAAAGACACACACCAAAGATTAAATGTCTTTGAGATTAAAAAATGAAGCTATTCAGCTATGAAGCTATACATCAGCACTAATATCTGACATGAAACTATATCAGATTCATGTCCTACACTTTTGCAATAGTCAGATATTTTGCTCGGTATTGACTCAACAGTAATGGATAGAGCACAGCTGACGACCGTCATCCCAGGATGCTCCTCCTCAGTTAGGAATAGCTATTTCCACTGGTGTGGAGCAATACAGCAGAAGTGTGCTGGGCTCATAACCCAGAGGTTGATGGACCTGAGCCATCCTCTGCTAGCTGCACTTTCTTCACCTGAGGAAAAGCATATGTGCACTCAGGATGGCAGCAAGGTCTCTGTGATCAGTCATGGGGACTAAAGACGAGTCAAAGTCAACTTTATTGTCAAATGTGCCCCATGTTAGACAGACCACACAGATGAAATTACAGTCCTCTCACACCCACCGTGCAGATAATGAAGTATAAGAAACTATAAGATAAAAATATAAAATCTAGGAATCCGCTGGGATAGCCTAGAAATCTAAACACAAACTAAGTTTAAATACTAAAGAAGATTACAAATTTACAAACGGGTTGACAGTAGACAATGTGAACAGTATTGCAATCCTGATGTAGGAAGTAGTGCAGATATTACAGAGCAATGACAACGTAAACATGGAACTGTAACAGTATGTTTTTAGCAATGCAACAGTACAGTGGCAGTAGTGCAGTAATGCATATGCAGAGTAAACTGTAGCAGTCCTGATGATGCAACAGTGTAATATGTAGTAGTGCCATTTAGTGCAATGTTCTGCAGTGTTCAACTGTTGCCATGGTGATTATGAAGTGAGGTGTGCTGAGGTAGGTGAGTTTGTGAGCGGGCAGTCAGTGGAGGTGAGGTGGGGGTGGGTGGGGGCAGGGAGGGAGCTGAGCGTCCTCACTGCCTGGTGGAAGAAGCTGTCTCTGAGCCTGCTGGTTCTGGTTCTGGCCCGGAGACTCTGCAGCCTCCTCCCTGATGGCAGCAGTGTGGGTGGGGTCACCTCCGACCCTGGTGGTTCAGCTGGAATGGAGAAAAAGGAAAACATCCTAGAGCATGTGGAGAAGGCATCTGTGCAACATTGCATGTCTGTAACATACTCACACTTCAGAGCAAGCTGCTGTAACCTCAGTGAGGAGGTGGGGGCTTTGGGAGTCACAGAGGGCTTTGCTACAAATGACAGACATGAGGTTCCACTGAGACTTGAACTCAGATCACTGGATTCAGAGTCCAGAGTGCTGACCATTACCCCATGGAACCCTTCCTCCAGCCCTGCATGAAGGAAACAAGCCACGTTTGCATCGTCTATAGACGTCATCACCAATCATTGAGAATTTACCGTCATCCTCTGAGTGCACATATGCTTTTCCTCAGGTATGGGGTATCCAGGTGCTGTGGCTTAGTTGGTGAAAGCACCTGTCTCGTAAACAGGAGATCCTGGGTTCAAATCCCAGCAGTACCTGTCAGGTGGAGGGCCACATGTCCCTGTTTCCTGTAGGGATTGTTTGTCATGTTCATTTCAAACCATTATGAGCAAACTCACACCTTAAGTCCTTTAACCAATGTGCAAACTACACATGCATGATGACACAGAGGAAAACTAGTCTCCAAATGTTTTTATTGCAGAGCAAAGAGTGTTGTTTCTAAAGCAGTTGATAAAGAAGTTGATTCCCCGCTGAACAGTTATGGAGATGAAAACCATTTACTGTCGAGCCCACAGCCCGTTTAAAATAGCTGTGGGGCTTTTGAAGGGAGGTTTGCTTGATGATAGATTGGTTTGACCAGTCGCAGCACTTCACATGGAATGTGCTGAGATGGCTGTGAAGAAAGCGCAGCTAGCAGAGGATGGTTTGGATCCATCAACCTCTGGGTTATGGGCCCAGCACACTTCACAATGCTGCTCTGCTGCTCACCCCAGATGGGACTTGAACCCACAATCCCTGGCTTAGGAGGCCAGTGCCTTATCCATTAGGCCACTGGGGCTTCACCTGCTCACTCACATCAGGGCCATACAGTTACAGCCACACATACATACATTCAATGTAGACATCACTTCCTCCATCAGTAGCATTCACACCAGTGGAAATAGCTATTCCTAACTGAGGAGGAGCATCCTGGGATGACGGCCATCAGCTGTGCTCTTTCCAGTACTGTTGAGTCAGTACTGAGCAAAATATCTGACTATTGCAAAAGTGTAGGACATGAATCTGAAGAGAGATTGCTGAAGCTTCTGCATACAGTCAACTTTGCACTTTATTGTTGAATCCATTGAAGTATTGTCAGTGATCATAGCGTGAGCTGCTAGTTTTTAGGGGTTTGGTTCTCCATTTGGTAGTCCTGAAGCTTATTGGTCCAAGTAGACCGTCAGACTCTGCCCCGGGCCTTTTGATACCGGGTTCTGGTACCATCCCTACTCACCTGCACACCTTTCTTTCTGTACCTGGCTGTGCAGACGACAGTGTTTCCAGTGGAGAAGACGTTTCTGACTGGTTCTGATGTCACACCAACATTCATTATGTGCATTTTCCAGCCGTCACTGATCAGCGGCGTCCTGAGGCTCAGAAACTGCACTGTGAAACTTTTCCATCCAGGACGCGACCGTGACGTTGCAGAAGACTATCCGTTGCAGCACCACATCACTTAAGTCCCGTCTGGGTCGGGTCGGGCCGGATTGGTCCACACTTTTTTTTGTGTCTCCACAGATAAAAACTGGGACGGGTAACCCTTTTATCCGACCGGACCCGGCCTACTCTTTTGTTACCCTTTGGTAGGGGTACTGATCTAACTGATCCAGACCAAAGAGGAGGAGCTAATACACAGCAATCCGCTGATTCATTGAAAAATCCATCACTTCGTGTGTGTCCCGCATAAAAACAAAGCAGGGTGGCTCCTGTGTTTCTGTCACGTGTGGTGCTTTGGTTAAAAGGTGTTGCACGGCGATGATCACGTAGCAGCGCTGTCCAGTTACTACCCCGCCTCCAGGGTAAGGGTACAGTTTGCTGTGGGGACGCAACGTGAAATCAACACATCCGTACCAAAACCCACCCAACCCAGACCCAGACCCAGACCCAGACCCGCGGGTGGAAACGGGGCTTTACTTGCAAAAGGATATGAACCAGACATGAATACAGCGAGTGTGCTGAATGGTGTGGGGGTGTAGCTCAGTGGCAGTGTTTGACTGCTAGATCAAGAGGTCTCTGGTTCAAATCCGGACACCCCCTTTGTCTGTGTCTTGAACAAAACTGATACTGTCCACAGATGTACATTTTCTGAGGTACTGACTGAAAGGAGATGGGCCGGATGGAGATCATGTTCATCTTTCATTTTGTCAGGATGTTATTTTCTGTTCTCTGCTGGCACACTTTTCCTTTCATCTTCAACTTCAAGAAACAATGTTTCTTGAACTCCCACCTCTTTTTCAACATGTCATGGGGGTGTAGCTCAGTGGCAGAGCATTTGACTGCAGATCAAGAGGTCCCTGGTTCAAATCCGGGCACCCCCTGTGTCTGTATAATTCCATTGGACAGTGAAAATATGTCAATATTGTCCGAACATTTGGTTTGTGTAAAGTCTGGGATACACTGCGATTTTTTCAATCGTTGCTTGCAGCTGCAACCCAAATTGTGTGAATCAGTTACAGAGTTTAAAAATGTCCCCAGTTTGCGATGTTTGTCCTAGTACTGTACGAACCGACGCTCGGATGCCCTCTTCCTACTCACACTGTATGTCCTCAAAGACACGTTGGGGTCTTGAACAATCCCGACATGCAACACAATAAATACAGCTAGTAGTAGTAGAAGAAGTCAACAACAGTATGCTATCACCAAAAAAACGCGCTTTGCAATTTGCGTTCTTTCTTTGTGAAGAATTCGCCAAAAATAAACGGTGATGACGTCGTGTATGGACGAGGAATTGTCTGAGCAGACGTGGGCTGGACGGTCTGTCGGTTCTACAACCAGAACTCCGTCCCAATGACACGCCAGGTCGCCATGCTGCCTCTGGTTTACTTCTATTTCTGTTTTCACACATGTGAAAGGTGAAAATATCGGAGGAAAGAGTTCTCAGTCCGGTCGAGGCTCCGCTTCAACATGCGATTCACTCACGAGCCACGACCAGAATATCAAACAGGTTTGATTTCTAGCTATTCACGATTTCTGATCGGGAGCTCGTTGCGAGGAGCCGCTCGCCTCTCGTCACCCCCAGAATACTGCACAACGTGTTGTGGATAAAATGTTTCCCCAAGAAAGGACGAGAAAGGCTGAGTAGGGTGTGGTGATAGAAGGTCAACACCTCAGGTTTATTAATATAGAGTGACAGAGTACATCCTAGACAGAGGTAGAAGACCCCGTTTTACGCCTGACGTCAATCTTTTATAGAGCAGAGATACCCCTTGGGACAAAGGCTCGGATTAGATCAAAACCATATAAGACAACTAACTAAACATAGACACACTATTGCCCATATCAGATTTAAATGTCATGGCTATATTATCTTAAGCCCTTCTGACTCTGGTAAACAACCCCTGCTTCCCTGTCACTTATAAGTGTTAATATTGTAGTTTATAAGGATTGGGAAATCCACCACAAACGCATGACACACGATTTGGCCAAGAGTCGTCCCGATCGCCAAACTTGCCACACGACTGTAAGATCGGCTCAAAAAACGGCCAAAAATCGCACTATGTATGCCGAGATGAAGGTCCTGACCTGAATGAGATGGGTCCATGTTCATCTTTTGAGTCAACCTGCCATTTTGTCTGGACGTCATTTTCAACTTCTGTTCACCTGCTTTCTCAACTCAACTCAACTCAACTTTATTTATAGTGCCCTTTAAAACAACCACAGTTGGAACAAAGTGCTGTACACAACAAGCGGATAGTTAAAAACATTTTGAAAACAACAGAATAATTAATAAAATGAAATAAATAAAACAAGAAATAAATAAGTAAAAGTTATAAAACCAAATAAAATCAGCAACCAAAACAAACCACGATACACTAAAACAGAGAGTCTTATGCTGTGCTGAAAGCCAAAGAATAAAAATGGGTTTTAAGACGAGTTTTAAAAATGGACAGTGATGAGGATTGTCTAATGGGGGGGCTCGTTCCAAAGTTTTGGAGCAGCAACTGAAAAAGCTCTGTCTCCTCTGAGCTTCCGTCTGGACCTCGGTACCTCCAGGAGCAGCAGGTCAGCTGACCTGAGGCACCGAGCAGGAGTGTAGGGGTGAAGAAGCTCAGAGAGGTAAGGAGGGGCCAAACCATTTAAAGATTTAAAAACAAATAAAAGAATCATAAAATGAACTCTAAAATGCACAGGCAGCCAGTGGAGGGAGGCCAGGATGGGGGTTATGTGCTCCCTCTTACGTTCTCCTGTTAAAAGGCGAGTGGCTGCGTTCTGCACCAACTGGAGACATGCGAGGGAGGACTGGCTCACACCAAAATAAAGTGCGTTACAGTAATCCAGCCGAGATGTAACGAAGGCATGGATTACTGTTTCAAAGTGCTGTTGTGCAAGAAAAGGTTTGACTTTAGCCAATTGTCTGATATGATAAAAGCTGGACTTGACTACAGAGCTGATTTGCCGATCCAATTTAAAATTACTGTCCATCTTAAAACCCAAGTTAGAGACTACTGGCTTTAAAAACCCTGTAAAAATGCTCAAGTCAACAGGGGGGATTCATTAAGGCTACTGGGACCAAACACCATCACTTGAGTTTTTGTTTCATTTAAGTACAAAAAGTTAAGCGCCAACCAGGCTTTAATGTCATCAAGACATGCCAGTAGTGGTGCAAGGGAGAAGGCATTCTTCTTTTTTAAAGGCACATAAATCTGACTGTCGTCAGCATAGAAATGAAAAGAGATTCCATGCCTTCTCAAGATGGATCCCAGCGGCAGTAAATACAAAGAAAAAAGCAGGGGTCCTAACACGGAACCCTGTGGAACCCCACAAGGAAGAGGAGCAGAGCTGGACTCACAGTTTCCAAGACTCACACTCACACTTCTATCAGAAAGATATGACTGGAACCAGTCCAGTGCAGTACCACGAATGCCCACGAGGTGGTTTAACCGGGACACGAGAGTGTTGTGATCCACGGTGTCAAAGGCTGCTGTTAAATCTAAAAGAACAAGAATGACACGGTCACCAGAGTCAGTTGCTAAGAGGATGTCGTTAAACACTCTTAACAGAGCTGACTCGGTGCTGTGCACAGATTTAAAACCAGACTGAAACACTTCCAAGACACCATGTTCATCTAAAAACGACTTGAGTTGAATGTACACAACTTTTTCTAAAATTTTAGAAATAAAAGGCAGCTTGGAGATGGGCCTGTAGTTAGCCAGCACGCTGCCATCAAGGCCAGGTTTTTCAAGTAGGGGCTGGATCACAGCATGTTTGAAACCCAAAGGAACAACTCCAGAGGAGAGACTGCTGTTAATAACGGCCAGAACCGACTGACCTATAGCAGGAAAAACTTCTCTCAAGAACCTAGGGGGGAGAACATCATGGGGAGAACCTGATGGCTTACTATGGCCGATCAGATCTTCTAAAAATGACAGGGACACTGGCTCAAGCTCCTCAAGAGCTGCAGGACAAGAGACTTGGGTAGTGGGGTCAGATGCAGGGGCAGAGATGAGAGTCCTTGCAGCAGCAACCTTATCAATAAAAAAGTGCAGGAAGCCACTGCAAGTCTCAGAAGATGCCTCCAAGCTGACAGGCTGTGGGGCATTAAGGACAGAGTCAATGGTTTTGAATAATAGACGTGGAGTATGGCAATTTGATTCAATAAGACTAGCAAGGTATTTTCTTTTAGCTTCTTTAACCGTGTCCTGATAAGAACGCCAACAATCCTTAAGAATCTGGAGGGAAATGTGCAGCTTGTCCTTCTTCCACCTCCGCTCAGCTCTGCGGCATTCCCGCCTAGCTTCACGAGTGACCTCATTAAACCAGGACTCAGGTTTAGCCCTGGGCTGCACAGTTTTTACTGGAGCAACCGAGTCCAGTATGGTCCGGCAGAAAGAGTTGAAGCCGGTGCTGAGCTCCTCTGTGTTAGCAGAGGCGGGATGAACACAGAGCTCATTAAAAGCCACAGAGAACTGGCCAGCAGTTAAAGAGTTAAAAATCCGACGGTTCTGTAGAGGAGCACCAGATTTAAGATCAGCACAGGAAAAACCAACTTCAAATACAACAGGCATATGATCAGAAATGACATCATCACAGATCTCCAAGTTAGACACAGATAAACCGTATGAAAGGACGAGGTCTAACGTGTGTCCTTGTTCATGTGTGGGACCAGACACACACTGCACCAAGTTAAAAGAGTCAATAAGACCTAAAAAGTCCTTCACCAGCGGCTTATCAGGACAACACACATGAATGTTAAAGTCTCCAACAAAAATGGCACGGTCATACTTTGGCATAATTTCAGCCAGCAGATCAGAGAAGTCATTTCCAAAGTCTTTATTGGATTTGGGTGGTCGGTAAATGACGGCACACAGCACCGGGTTGGAGCGGCCCCCCCTCAAATAAAGTCACTTCAAAGCTGGGAAGTGAGGATGAAATGGAGGCTGTTTGCATTTAAAAACAGACTTAAAAACCACAGCCGTCCCTCCTCCACGCCTTGATGTCCGTGGGGAGTTAAAGTAACAACAGTCGGAGGGTAAAAGCTCAAACAGAGCGCTGGACTCACCGGCACCGATCCAAGTCTCTGTCACGCCGAGGAAATCCAGGGCGCGGGAGCTGAAAAAATCCCTTAGGATGAAAGTTTTGTTTGCCAGGGATCTGGCATTCACCAAGCCAATCCGCGAGGGCGCTGGGGACTGCAGTCCGCTAGATCGGGAAGCCCGGGGCAACACCTTCAGAAGCCGATGATCCACCCCGCGCTGAGAGACGCGAGGACAGAGGCGGCGAGACTGAAATCCCTCCATAAATCCAGCAATGGGCACCAAACAGGTGGCAATGGGGTCGAGGAAGCGTCGGGACACCGTGTCGGGATGCAGTGATCCATATCTTCTCCGGGAAGCAGACGAAGAGCGGGACAGCCAGAGCTTCAGCTTAACCAGCCGACCACCACGACAGCCGCGGCGACGTGGACGTTTCCGCTGAGAAGGTAGGGCCGAGATCCGGCACAGGTAAGGCGGAATCCCCGCCAGGTGCGGAGGCAGAGTATTTCTGCCATCATGATTACAAGCAGAGAAGTGATCAATTCTCGGCCGAAGAAACAAAAGAGACTGGCGATCATACACCAGCAGAGACTCGATCTGTTTTGTGCCGATGGTCAAAAGTAGTAATAAAAACACCATACACTGCAGGAGCAGCAAAGGAAAAGTGTCTCGTCTGGACACTTTTCCTTTTGTCCCCAACTTGGCCAGTTTACTCACATGTTTTAGGGACACACTGCAGACAAAGAAGACACACGCCAAAGTTTAAATGTCTTTGAGATTAAAAATGTTAAAGAAACAACTTGTTTCTCCTGTTCAGCTGTTAAGCTTTGAATATTGTCCAGAAACGAAAGAAAAGATAATATTTGGATTCCTGCAGCCGTTCCACATGGAAAGATCAAAGATGTTTCTAAATAACATGAAGTGAAATAAAACCAAATGGAACTTTGTTTCTTGATTCTCCATCGTTTCAGCTCACATCTAGAAGGCTTAACCAGTTCTAACCAGTTTGTTGGGAGTTGAGCTCATAAACATTAACAGGACATTCACACGTTCCTTTCATAGTTTACAGTCATGATGACCGACCAGTCAAAGGTGTTTTAGTGCAACATCTTTGTTACGGCTTCTGTTATTTTACATGCAAATCCTCCTGCTTCACCCCCCGTTCTGATTGGACTGGCACCACACCACCACCCTCCTCACCTGCTAATTACTCATCAGTCACACCTGGACAGACTGGCTAACAGCTACAAGAGAACCCGGAAGTCAACCAGTCATGGGCAACAGTTTTGATGTTAAAACTCAGAATCCGTTTGAGCTGTCTGAATCTTATTTCATGTCAGAAACTTGTATCTGTGTGCTACTTGTTAACAGATATGAAATGATTTTACAAAAATTGTTTGGGTCCCAATATTGATTTAAACTTTAGAAGTCAAATGTTACCATCGCCCCCACATGCGGGGGCAGTTGTAACACATATGGGGGCAATTGTAACAACACACTTTATACTTTTACTTCCAAGGACTGAAGTAAACTCCTAAAAATGCAGATATAGTTAAAACAACTAATATCATATAAAATTAACATATAATAACAATTACAAATACTTGCCTCATCAAAAACACGGCACTTTTTAGATTTAATAGACAGAAAAGGTTTACACACTGTGAAGAAAACACTGAAATTATTGTAAAAATCTATTCTCATACCTCAAGTTGTGGCAGAAAAACTGTATGAGTGTATGGTGGGGGAGTGATCACCACCAGATATTACTTACCCCAACCAGTGCCCATTAAAAAAAGCTGGTACAGCACTTGTATAGTTCAGAGTTCTCACTTCACACTACAGTCTCCATTTAGGGATGAATTATGGAACATTCTAAGAAAATAAACATATAACATCTATGTAAAGCAGTTACGCATCAACAGGAACGTAGTCTTGAATTCTACACAACATATTTCTGTCACTGACCTTTGATTTTGTTACACACTGCAACTTTAAGGCCGATGACGTGATGGTAGAGAGAGAAAACACCGCTTGGATTTCACTCACATTCTCAGATCCAGAAGCAAAATACTTTTACCACATGACTAAAGTAAAGACAGAAATGCAAACTGGATATGAATAACATTTCTACATTATGAAAGGGTGGGGGGGGGGGGGAATCATCTGATTTGAGGGTGTTACTGAACTGGACATCGTTGGGATGCCCCCGATTCACCACCCATGATACAAAGCTGCCTGCTGGCTGCAAACAACAACGTTAACGTATGACAAATATGCAAATGAGAGCCAACAAAACGGTCATTAAAACTAGATGTTTCTCATTAATACACATTAAAGATCAGGACGAAAAAAGAAACATACTGAAGATGAAAAAATCACTTTCATACCTAAAAAATGAGAATCATCAGGGAAAGAAAGAAATGCATAAGATATTAGTTTTTCCTTTGGTAAGCAGAGAGAGATCATCAAAAAGCAAGTGCATAATAAATTTCATTTCTATTTCATTTCTGACTGAAGCAATTTAAGATGTTACAATGGCCCCCAGTCTCCCCTAGTGTTTCCAAAACTGAAGCGCTTGCATACAAACAGAAGAGGATACCAGGCGGATACAATGATGGCAAATAGTTAGATTACTGATCTACAATGTAAAAGAAGAAGAAGAAGAAGCCACAAGATTTAGATATAATAACAGAACTGTGGGCTTTAATCGTCTCCTGTTGCTTTTGCCGAGACTGGTGATTTCTTTAATTGTGTTCTGATTAATTTCCAAAATAAAGTTTTAGCATCTGAAATCAGATTTTAAACATTTCTGATGGAGCTCGTTAATCTGGATGATGCAGCTTCATTCTGAACCAATATTTCACTGAACCTGGACGACCCGCGGCGTCTGAAGATAAAAGAGTTGTGTGACGTGCGTAATGCGTAAAGGCGCTTCCCTGTACAGCATAAGGAGATATAATTCACACGTTTGGCTGGAATTAGTCAGTAACATCAGGAATTAGTCAGTGACTTCAGGAATTAGTCAGTGACTTCAGGAATTAGTCAGTGACTCCTGGAATTAGTCAGTGACTTCAGGACTTAGTCAGTGACTTCAGGAATTAGTCAGTGACTTCAGGACTTAGTCAGTGACTCCTGGAATTAGTCAGTGACTTCAGGACTTAGTCAGTGACTTCAGGAATTAGTCAGTGACTTCAGGACTTAGTGACTTCAGGAATTAGTCAGTGACTTCAGGAATTAGTCAGTGACTTCAGGACTTAGTCAGTGACTTTAGGAATTAGTCAGTGACTTCAGGACTTAGTCAGTGACTTCAGGAATTAGTCAGTGACTTCAGGAATTAGTCAGTGACTCCTGGAATTAGTCAGTGACTTCAGGAATTAGTCAGTGACTTCAGGAATTAGTCAGTGACTTCAGGAATTAGTCAGTGACTCCTGGAATTAGTCAGTGACTTCAGGACTTAGTCAGTGACTTCAGGAATTAGTCAGTGACTTCAGGACTTAGTGACTTCAGGAATTAGTCAGTGACTTCAGGACTTAGTGACTTCAGGAATTAGTCAGTGACTTCAGGAATTAGTCAGTGACTTCAGGAATTAGTCAGTGACTCCTGGAATTAGTCAGTGACTTCAGGACTTAGTCAGTGACTTCAGGAATTAGTCAGTGACTTCAGGACTTAGTGACTTCAGGAATTAGTCAGTGACTTCAGGAATTAGTCAGTGACTTCAGGACTTAGTGACTTCAGGAATTAGTCAGTGACTTCAGGACTTAGTCAGTGACTTCAGGACTTAGTCAGTGACTTCAGGAATTAGTCAGTGACTTCAGGACTTAGTGACTTCAGGAATTAGTCAGTGACTTCAGGACTTAGTCAGTGACTTCAGGAATTAGTCAGTGACTTCAGGACTTAGTGACTTCAGGAATTAGTCAGTGACTTCAGGACTTAGTGACTTCAGGACTTAGTGACTTCAGGAATTAGTCAGTGACTTCAGGACTTAGTCAGTGACTTCAGGAATTAGTCAGTGACTTCAGGAATTAGTCAGTGACTTCAGGTGTCACCTGCAGCGCCGTCATTGATATCTGTAACTGCAGTTATAATGTTGCAAATGATGCCAGCGCGCCTGAAGACGCACGTCTCTGTGGAGACTTTGTGCCAGTGACAGACTGTGTTTCTGCTTCCAGTGATCCTGAGATTCAGACATGAATCTAACATGTTTCAGACCCGTTACTTTCAGACGTGGAGGCAGATTATATTCCCCATTTCATTTTAATAACAGATTATTAGGTCGGTTTGCGAGGTTGTGGAGTCCGTCTGCTGTAAAAGAACCTAAAACATCTGAATGCCGGAGGAGGGAGGGTTTTAAAGAATGGTGGAATGTGTTTTTGTTTTGTTTTGTTTTTTAATTTAAATGTAAATACGTCATTCACAGAATGGGAAAAAATGTGGGAATGATGAGACGTTTGCCATTTGGACTATTGGGGATGTTGGAGTGGAGGAATGTGGGAATGGTGATTGCTTCCTCATCTCTCGTTCTCTGTCGGGCCTCCATTCTCACATTTAACTACTGCTCACATCTTAATAGTGCACCAAAATAAGCTAAATTGTCGCAGATTTAATGACGTGTGGAACGCATGTGTAAGAAGATATTGTTAATTAATTAATTAATTAATTAATTAAATTTAATTTAATTTAATTAAATTTAATTTAATTTAATTTAATTTAATTTAATTTAATGGGGGAGTGGATAGCCCAGTGGTGGCGTCGTGGGCTATCCCGGAGGACCCGGGTTCGATTCCCTGACACGACCCCTGGGTGTACCACTGTGGACCCCTGAGCAAGGTCCTTAACCCCCCACCAACTGCTCCCTGGGTGCCTTAAGTAGCAGCCCCCTGCTCTCTGATACTCAGTACAGAGATGGTGAAATACAGAACCTTAATTTCCCCTTGGGGATCATACAAGTATAACAAAAAAAAAAAAAAAGATCCGATCTGCCTGCTCACACTGCAGTCGCGTTGTCACAGATCTGATTGGTATCCGATTTATTTCCACATGAATGAGGTCTGTATCCGATCCCAACAGATCCGAATGCATGCGTCTTTTTCCTGTTTACATGGTCAATAAGCAGATCGGATCTGTGTCACATAAGAACAGAACATCGGAATTGGGTCACATTTCACTGACCGTGTAAACGAGGCCTCAGTTTCTTTTGTGGTTTTCTGGTAACTTTAGTTTGTGTTCGTTTGGGCTTCTTCAGTTTTGATTTCCAGGTGTTTTGTAGGTAAATGGTTTAGTTGTTAGATCCCCTTTAGTTTGTGTTTCACACTGGTAGTTTGAAGTTGGCACAGCTACGACTTCTTTGGTTATCGTTGGGTTTTAGGTACTTTTAGCTCATTGGTTTGTGGAATTCATAGATGAGTTTGGTGTTGCCCTCCCATCCCCCTGGTTAGGCTTGGTCTGTTTTTGGTTTCTTTACTTTGAGCAGCATCTCAAACCCCGTGTCTGAACTATGAAGCCAGATTTTCTCTTATCCAGGTAACTTCAGGGTTTTTCATCCTGATGCTGAACCCCTATCCTGGTCTGGACCGGGTTCAGTTCTGCATAAAGGATCACTGGGTATAAAAGTGCCCCCCCTGACCAATCAGAGGTCTTGGAGAATGTCCTGCCCACTTTTATACTTATCAGAAGATTTCATACTTACACTTCAGAGCAAGCTGCTGTAGCCTCAGTGAGGAGGTGGGGGCTTTGGGAGTCACAGAGGGCTTTGCTACAAATGACAGACATGAGGTTCCACTAAGACTTGAACTCAGATCACTGGATTCAGAGTCCAGAGTGCTGACCATTACCCCATGGAACCCTTCCTCCAGCCCTGCATGAAGGAAACAAGCCACGTTTGCATCGTCTATAGACGTCATCACCAATCATTGAGAATTTACCGTCATCCTCTGAGTGCACATATGCTTTTCCTCAGGTATGGGGTATCCAGGTGCTGTGGCTTAGTTGGTGAAAGCACCTGTCTTGTAAACAGGAGATCCTGGGTTCAAATCCCAGCAGTACCTGTCAGGTGGAGGGCCACATGTCCCTGTTTCCTGTAGGGATTGTTTGTCATGTTTATTTCAAACCGTTATGAGCAAACTCACACGTTAAGTCCTTTAACCAATGTGCAAACTACACATGCATGAGGACACAGAGGAAAACTAGTCTCCAAATGTTTTTATTGCAGAGCAAAGAGTGTTGTTTCTAAAGCAGGATTCCCCGCTGAACAGTTACGCAGATGAAAACCATTTACTGTCGAGCCCACAGCCCGTTTAAAATAGCTGTGGGGCTTTTGAAGGGAGGTTTGCTTGATGAGTTTGCTAGATTGGTTTGACCAGTTGCAGCACTTCACATTGAATGTGCTGAGAGGCTGTGAAGAAAGTGCAGGATGGTTTGGATCCATCAACCTCTGGGTTATGGGCCCAGCACACTTCACAGGACTGCTCTGCTGCTCATCCCAGATGGGACTTGAACCCACAATCCCTGGCTTAGGAGGCCAGTGTCTTATCCTTTAGGCCGCTGGGGCGACACCTGCTCACTCACATCAGGGCCATACGGTTACAGCCACACATACATACATTCAATGTAGACATCACTTCCTCCATCAGTAGCATTCACACCAGTGGAAATAGCTATTCCTAACTGAGGAGGAGCACCCTGGGATGATGGCCGTCAGCTGTGCTCTTTCCAGTACTGTTGAGTCAGTACTGAGCAAAATATCTGACTACTGCAAAAGTGTAGGACATGAATCTGATATAGTTTCATGTCAGATATTAGTGCTGATGTAGCTGAATAGCTTCATTTTTTTAATCTCAAAGACATTTAAACTTTGGTGTGTGTCTTCTTTGTGTGCAGTGTGTCCCTAAAACATGTGAGTAAACTGGCCAAGTTGGGGACAAAAGGAAAAGTTTCCAGACGAGAAAGCAGATGAACAGAAGATGAACATGGACCCATCTCATTCCTCACACAAACCAAATGTTTGGACAATATTGACATCTGAGTGAGAACACACCCCACTCACACTCTCCAAAAGACATCTTTTCACTGTCCAATGGAATTACACAGACACAGGGGGTGCCTGGATTTGAACCAAGGACCTCTATTTTCTGCAGTCAAATGCTCTGCCACTGAGCTACACCCCCATGACATGCTGGAAAAGAGGGGGAGTTCAAAAGGAAAAGTGTGCCAGCAGAGAACAGAAAATAACATCGTGACAAAATGAAAGATGAACATGACCTCCATCTGGCCCATCTCCTTTCAGTCAGTACCTCAGAAAATGTAGATGTGTGGACAGTATCAGCAGGTTTCTACCTTTTGTTTTGTTCAAGACACAGACAAAAGGGTGCCTGGATTTGAACCAAGGACCTCTTGATCTGCAGTCAAACACTCTGCCACTGAGCTACACCCCCACACCATTCAGCACATTCGCTGTATTCATGTCTGGTTCATATCCATTTGTGAGTAAAGCCTCGTTTCCACCCGCGGGTCTGGGTCTGGGTCTGGGTTGGGTGGGTTTTGGTACGGATGTGTTGATTTCACGTTGCGTCCCCACAGCAAACTGTACCCTTACCCTGGAGGCGGGGTAGTAACTGGACAGCGCTGCTACGTGATCATCGCCGTGCAACACCTTTTAACCAAAGCACCACACGTGACAGAAACACAGGAGCAACCCTGCTTTGTTTTTATGCGGGACACGCAGGAAGTGATGGATTTTTCAGTGAATCAGCGGATTGCTGTGTATTAGCTCCTCCTCTTTGGTCCCGATCAGTTAGATCAGTACCCCTACCGAAGGGTAACAAAAGGTCCGGTCGGATAGAAGGGTACCCGTCCCAGTTTTTATCTGTGGAGACACAAAAAAAGCGTGGACCGATCCAGCCCGACCCGACCCAGACGGGGCTTAAGTGATGTGGTGCTGCAACGGATAGTCTTCTGCAACGTCACGGCCGCGTCCTGGATGGAAAAGTTTCACAGTGCAGTTTCTGAGCCTCAGGACGCCGCTGATCAGTGACGGCTGGAAAATGCACATCATGAATGTTGGTGTGACATCAGAACCAGTCAGAAACGTCTTCTCCACTGGAAACACTGTCGTCTGCACAGCCAGGTACAGAAAGAAAGGTGTGCAGGTGAGTAGGGATGGTACCAGAACCCGGTATCAAAAGGCCCGGGGCAGAGTCTGACGGTCTACTTGGACCAATAAGCTTCAGGACTACCAAATGGAGTACCAAACCCCTAAAAACTAGCAGCTCACGCTATGATCACTGACAATACTTCAATGGATTCAACAATAAAGTGCAAAGTTGACTGTATGCAGAAGCTTCAGCAATCTCTCTTCAGATTCATGTCCTACACTTTTGCAGTAGTCAGATATTTTGCTCAGTACTGACTCAACAGTACTGGAAAGAGCACAGCTGACAGCCTAACTAAGTTAAACTATCTAACAGGATAGTAGAGCTAATACACAGCAATCCGCTGATTCATTGAAAAATCCATCACTTCCTGCGTGTCCCGCATAAAAAGAAAGCAGGGTGACTCCTGTGTTTCTGTCACGTGTGGTGCTTTGGTTAAAAGGTGTTGCACGGCGATGATCACGTAGCAGCGCTGTCCACTTACTACCCCGCCTCCAGGGTAAGGGTACAGTTTGCTGTGGGGACGCAACGTGAAATCAACACATCCGTACCAAAATCCACCCAACCCAGACCCAGACCCAGACCCAGACCCGCGGGTGGAAACGGGGCTTTACTCACAAATAGATGTGAACCAGACATGAATACAGCAAGTGTGCTGAATGGTGTGGGGGTGTAGCTCAGTGGCAGAGCATTTGACTGCAGATCAAGAGGTCTCTGGTTCAAATCCAGGCACCCCCTTTGTCTGTGTATGTTTCTTGAACAAAACTGAATGTAGAAACCTGCTGATACTGTCCACAGATCTACATTTTCTGAGGTACTGACTGAAAGGAGATGGGCCGGATGGAGGTCATGTTCATCTTTCATTTTGTCACGATCAGTGTTGGGTATCTTGCTTTTAAAAAGTAATTAGTTATAGTTACAAATTACTTTCCCTAAAAAAGTAATTGAGTTAGTAAGTCAGTTACCACACTGCAAAAGTAATTAGTTACTCAGCAAAGTAACTGACGTTAATTCTGTGTTGTATAATCCTATTACGTTCTTTAATATCTATAATATCATAGACGTTTAGAATTACTGAGTGAAAAATAAAAACACTACATACAGTGTTTCAGAACATGGTATTTATTTTAACTCAACTCAAAAAATTGCAGCCAGCCATTTGCATGGAAATAAATATATGTAAAAATAAACAATGGGGGGTGTGGCTAAGTGTGATGAGATCTCAAACCATGATGGGTGAGCAGAGATAGGAATTGAGGTGTTGTTTGTGGAACACAATGGGGGGCGTGGCTAAGGGTGTTGGGATTTTGGAGCCATGCAGGGATGGGAAAGTGGGTATTGGGGACCGTTCGGAGCATTTTCTTGTTGTGTTAACAGTTAAAAGAACAGAGGCTGATACGCAGCCGAGTCAGAGCGACAGACAGGCTGAGTGTTTGAATTTGGAAATCAAGCAGATCAGAAAATTAGGGCTTGGTAAAACCAAGAGGATAAATGGTTTAAGTTGAGAAGAAATCAGTTCAGAAGAATATGGGATTAGGAAAACAACGGTAGCTGTTCAAGTTGAAAAACAAGCAGATCAGAGGCTTTAGGTTAAGAAAAATAGACAGGGTAGGGGTTAAGTTGATAAGAGTAAATCAGAGGCTTTAAGGTTAGGAAAACAGGCAGGGTAGGTGTTAAAGTTGATAAAAAAGGAGTGGATCAGAGGCTTTCAGGTTAGGAAAACAGGCAGGGTAGGTGTTAAGGTTGATAATGAAAGCAGATAAAAGGCATTCAGGTTAGGAAAACAGGCAGGGTAGGTGTTAAGGTTGATAATGAAAGCAGATAAAAGGCATTCAGGTTAGGAAAACAGGCAGGGTAGGTGTTAAAGTTGATAAAAAGGAGTGGATCAGAGGCTTTAAGGTTAGGAAAACAGGCAGGGTAGGTGTTAAAGTTGATAAAAAAGGAGTGGATCAGAGGCTTTCAGGTTAGGAAAACAGGCAGGGTAGGTGTTAAGGTTGATAATGAAAGCAGATAAAAGGCATTCAGGTTAGGAAAACAGGCAGGGTAGGTGTTAAGGTTGATAATGAAAGCAGATAAAAGGCATTCAGGTTAGGAAAACAGGTAGGGTAGGTGTTAAAGTTGATAAAAAGGAGTGGATCAGAGGCTTTAAGGTTAGGAAAACAGGCAGGGTAGGTGTTAAAGTTGATAAAAAGGAGTGGATCAGAGGCTTTAAGGTTAGGAAAACAGGCAGGGTAGGTGTTAAGGTTGATAATGAAAGCAGATAAAAGGCATTCAGGTTAGGAAAACAGGTAGGGTAGGTGTTAAAGTTGATAAAAAGAGTGGATCAGAGGCTTTTAGGTTAGGAAAATAGGCAGGGTAGGTGTTGAAGTTGATAATAAAAGCAGATCACAGGCATTAAGGTTAGGTTAAGGTTAGGGTTAGGGCTTAGGGATAGGGGGAAGGGTTATAATAGACGGCTTAAAACGGTAATGTGGGTGGAGTCGGACGTCCGACCCCGCCTAATGTCCGACTCCGCCTCGTCCTCCAAGCCGCAGGCGGGACCTTCTCATATAGTCTGCCACCTGCTTTTCTGCTGAAGAGGAGCTGTCCTCCTCATCCTCCTCAGAGGAAAAGAAATCGTTCTCTTTGGCTGAACCCGTGTGATGTGAAGATGTGCTGGTACCTGGCTGTGGTTCTTCGTGGACAATTCTCCGGCACTCTGCTAGCAAACTTGCCTTGGCCTTGTCCTTTAACTCCTGTGACAGTGAAGTTTGAATTTTGGAAGAGTTACGGCAGCAATTACAGCCTCTTCATTTCCCAGGACATCAGCAAATCGGGTTTTGATAGCCTGAAATGATACGAATAATCACATTAAACCTATGTACCCATACAAATTAGTGTTATAAGTAGTTGTACTTATTACTGTATGAGTGTTACAGCAATGATCAATCACTTATTAAATGATAAAATATTAAATTCAAGCTCTTACTGTGACTATGGCGTCAGGAAGGTCCCTCAGTATTTGCAGGCCACTTTTAAGGGCTTCTGTCTTCAGGATCAATGTCTCTATTGTTGGAAGGAGTGTACCATGAAAACAGTTGTCTTCTCCCTGAAGTATATCAAAGGCAACTGTTAGGGGCTTCGTCGCAGAACTGTACTCCTTCAGAAACTGATGTTCCCTTTCTGTTATCGCTGTCAGTCCTAATTTGGAGGAGATGGTGTGAAGCTCAACCATGGATATTTCACAGATCCGAGCCAGAGCATCATAGAAGGAGTTCCACCGTGTTGTACCAGGTACAAGCAGCTTTTTTGACACCAACTCTTCAAGCGTTTCAGCAGCCACAGTCGATGGACTAGCTTTGTCCCATAGGGCTGTGCATTTGGCAGTGGCACTTCTGTAAACAGCCTTTGTTTCAGGTTTTGACAGCAGCCACTTGTCAACATCTGTGCATGAAATCAGGTTTAGTGTGTGTGATGCACATCTATTATGGGGGGGCAAAGTGATCACATCACCTCCATCATTATCATCAGTTTCATGTAGAGCATCATTGATATGTGTAAATGTTACCTCATCTTCATCATCCTCAGATTCACTCTCGTCAAGTGGCTGGTACTTCTTAAAGGCTTTAACAAAATTAGAGCCATTATCTGTGACTGTCGCTGTCATTTTCTGTGTTATCCCATATGTTGAGTGGATATTGTCAAGCTCAACTGCAATGGCGTCATGAGTATGACGCCCCTTAAAACGTCTGCCGGCAAGAGCTGCTTTCTCTCTTTCCATATTAGTTGGGTTGATCCAATGAGCTGTCACACCTATGTAACTTTTATTGTGGGCAGTCCAGATGTCTGCTGTAGTTGAAAAGTACTCTATTTCCTCAAATGACCTTTTGAGCTCAGCATTCATTTTTTTGTACTCACTGTCCATGAATTTGGCAAAAGTCTTTCGGGATGGGGCAACCCCCCCGCCTCCTGGTATTGGTATTTTAGCAAGGATAGCTCTGAAAGACTCGGACTCCACAGTGGACAGGGGTAGCATGTTTTCAACAATAAACCTCGCCATCAATGTGTTCAGCTCGGCCCTAGTAACTTGTTGTGTACCTGAAAAATCAAGCTTTGCTTGTTTTAACGGAGTGACTCCATCCTCTTCGCTGGACCCCACGCTAGCTGCACCTGGGCTTGGCGGTGGTCGAGCAGCAGCAACAGCAACAAGTGCTGTGTTAGCATGTGTTGATGTGAGATGCTTCATAAGATTGGAGTTACTTGAGGCAGACGTTGATAAAATCTTTTTTCCTGGGCATAACGTGCATGTAACATAAACATTCTTGCCTTTCACTTCATTAAGCGAGAAGTAGTGTCGGTACTTCCAGTTGGAAAACGCTACTTTTGAATTTCCCTGGCTCGTTGTCTCCATCGTCGCTGTCTATTGTTTACAGCGTGCAGTCAGAGTGAGACAGCTCGAGCACTGAGAGGGTCCACCCACTCAGCCAATGATCATCGCACTTGCAAAGGCGTCATCATTCATCACTGAACCCTGTTCTCTCCAGGCAGCCAAGGTGATGTGGCTGTCAGAAAGCAGAGGCAGACACCGCTGCATTTCATCTAACCAAACGCAATAACGCAGTAACGCAACATTTCACATTCTTGGTAACGGTAACTGTGTTGCAATGATGGGGAAAGTAATTCATTAGATTATTCCGTGACCAGAAAATAAACGCCGTTAGTAACGCCGTTATACTTAAACGCCGTTAGTCCCAACAATGGTCACGATGTTATTTTCTGTTCTCTGCTGGCACACTTTTCCTTTCGTCTTCACCTTCAAGAAACAATGTTTCTTGAACTCCCACCTCTTTTTCAGCATGTCATGGGGGTGTAGCTCAGTGGCAGAGCATTTGACTGCAGATCAAGAGGTCCCTGGTTCAAATCCAGGCACCCCCTGTGTCTGTATGAGTCCATTGGACAGTGAAAAGATGTCAATATTGTCCAAACATTTGGTTTGTGTGAGGAATGAGATGGGTCCATGTTCATCTTTTGAGTCAACCTGCCATTTTGTCTGGACGTCATTTTCAACTTCTGTTCATCTGCTTTCTCGTCTGGACACTTTTCCTTTTGTCCCCA
>JALJCO010002423.1:0-97937 GCA_023101725.1 Atherinomorus stipes
GTGTCCGTGTGTCAATGTCGGGGATCGGCCTCGGGTTGAGTCCTGAATCCTCTGAACTGTGTCCGTGTGTCGTGCGGCCCTCGGCGACCTCTGGTTGAGTCCTGAATCCCCTGAACCGTGTCCGTGTGTCGTGTCGGCCTCGGCGACCTCGGGTTGAGTCCTGAATCCCCTGAACCGTGTCCGTGTGTCGGTGTCGGCCTCGGCGACCTCGGGTTGAGTCCTGAATCCTCTGAACCGTGTCCGTGTTGCGGTCGGTGGCTCCGGTCCGTTTCCGCGACTCCCCCTCGGGTTGAGATTTCCTGAATCCTGTGAATCAGTGGTCCTTGTGTGTCGTGTCGGCCTCGGCGACCTCGGGTTGAGTCCTGAATCCTCTGAACCGTGTCCGTGTGTCGGTGTCGGCCTCGGCGACCTCGGGTTGAGTCCTGAATCCTCTGAACCGTGTCCGTGTGTCAAAGCCGGCCTCGGGGCGGCCCGGGTTGAGTCCTGAATCCTGTGAACCGTGTCGGTGTCGGCCTCGGCGACCTCTGGTTGAGTCCTGAATCCTCTGAACCGTGTCCGTGTGTCGTGTGGCCTCGGCGACCTCGGGTTGAGTCCCGAATCCTCTGAACCGTGTCCGTGTGTGTTGGCCTCGGCGACCTCGGGTTGAGTCCTGAATCCTCTGAACTGTGTCCGTGTGTCGGCCTCGGCGACCTCGGGTTGAGTCCTGAATCCTCTGAACCGTGTCCGTGTGTGGTGTCGGCCTCGGCGACCTCGGGTTGAATCCTGAATCCTGTGAACTCGGTGTGTCGTGTCGGCCTCGGCGACCTCTGGTTGAGTCCTGAATCCTCTGAACCGTGTCCGTGTGTCGTGTCGGCCTCGGCGACCTCTGGTTGAGTCCTGAATCCTCTGAACCGTGTCCGTGTGTCGGTGTCGGCCTCGGCGACCTCGGGTTGAGTCCTGAATCCTCTGAACCGTGTCCGTGTGTCGGTGTCGGCCTCGGCGACCTCGGGTTGAGTCCTGAATCCTCTGAACCGTGTCCGTGTGTCGTGGGTCGGCCTCGGCGACCTCGGGTTGAGTCCTGAATCCTCTGAACCGTGTCCGTGTGTCGTGTCGGCCTCGGCGACCTCGGGTTGAGTCCTGGAATCCCTCTGAACCGTGTCCGTGTGTCTGTGTCGGCCTCGGCGACCTCGGGTTGAGTCCTGAATCCTCTGAACCGTGTCCGTGTGTCGTGTCGGCCTCGGCGACCTCGGGTTGAGTCCTGAATCCTCTGAACCGTGTCCGTGTGTCTGTGTCGGCCTCGGCGACCTCTGGTTGAGTCCTGAATCCTCTGAACCGTGTCCGTGTGTCGGTGTCGGCCTCGGCGACCTCGGGTTGAGTCCTGAATCCTCTGAACCGTGTCCGTGTGTCGTGTCGGCCTCGGCGACCTCGGGTTGAGTCCTGAATCCTCTGAACCGCGTCCGTGTGTCGGTGTCGGCCTCGGCGACCTCGGGTTGAGTCCTGAATCCTCTGAACCGTGTCCGTGTGTCGTGTCGGCCTCGGCGACCTCGGGTTGAGTCCTGAATCCTCTGAACCGTGTCCGTGTGTCGTGTCGGCCTCGGCGACCTCGGGTTGAGTCCTGAATCCTCTGAACCGTGTCCGTGTGTCTGTGTCGGCCTCGGCGACCTCTGGTTGAGTCCTGAATCCTCTGAACCGTGTCCGTGTGTCGGCCTCGGGTTGAGTCCTGAATCCTGTGAATCCGTTTGTCGTGTCGGCCTCGGCGACCTCTGGTTGAGTCCTGAATCCCCTGAACCGTGTCCGTGTGTCGTGTCGGCCTCGGCGACCTCTGGTTGAGTCCTGAATCCCCTGAACCGTGTCCGTGTGTCCTGCTGCAGGCCAAGCACCTGCAGAAACCCTACGAGATCAACCTGATGGAGGAGCTGACTCTGAAGGGCATCACTCAGTACTACGCCTACGTCACCGAGAGACAGAAAGTCCACTGCCTCAACACGCTCTTCTCCAGGGTAAAAACACCGCTCCAGTTTCCTGATTGCAGTGTGAATGCTTCTAATGATGTCACTTCCTGTTTGTTTCCTCATCTGGTAATCGCATCATGTCTAATGATCCGGATGTAAGCCGGTCGGGACCGGTTTCTCCTCATGAGTTTGGAGAGTGTGGCTGAACTGTTGCATCATGACCAGCAACCTTTCATGATTGACAAATCCGGCTTTAGTCATGCCCGATAATATCGGCCCGATATCGGTATTGACTTTAAAACTGAATATCGATATCGGCTGATATTTTTCTCATTTTATTAGTTTATTTGATCGGAACAGAGCATATCATTTCATAAAAAAGCAAAGACAAACTTTGCCTTTCATCCTGTGGCATCATTTTGAGTTAATGGCATCATTTTTCACAGCAATATAAAGACACGGTGACGCCGGCAGAGCAGGAGAGTTCAGTCTGATTGTCAGAGATGGATAGAGGGGGAATTAGAATCATTTATTTTATAATTACTAGTATATATTGGATGGTTTTTAGCATTGGTTTTCACTAGTTTTTAATCACGTGCTAGTTTTAGAGTAGGAAGTTGCTTGTTTTTACCACACATCTGCAGCCGGGTGAGCTTTGTTTGTTGTTCGTTTTTAGCAAAACATCAGTCGTCTTTTACTTTTTTATTTTGCATTGGTGCAGTTTAGATAAATCTCTGCATTTGTTTTTACGCACTTGGAATCTGAAGGAAATGGCAAGTAAGGAAGCTGCTCTGATACCAGAAGTTACATATTTGCACAAATGAAACTGCATAAAATAACCAGCTTAAAAAAACACTAATAAATAAAAGGATCTAGGTTGAATATGCAAAATAATCAATACTTTTCTGCATTTATTTAGTATGATTGCAATAACCTGTAACGTGTTTAGAAGTATTTATTTTAATGTTGTACACTTAAAAATGTTTTGGATCACTATTTAGTTCATTCAGGTTCAGAGTTTTGTATATATTTTTTATAATTATGGCATACTTTCAAGAGCATGCAAGTTATTAGTGTTCATTCATGTTTGTAACCTTTTAGTTTAAGTATAATAAAATGTAAAACACTTGAAGATACTCCAAGAAATGACATCACTATGCACAAAAACAACAGAGCAGGAGAAGACAAGACAGTAAAGGGTTAATATGGCCAAATACACTGTCTTCGTAAAACAAGCTTTTAAATAAAACCTCTAAATATTAATAAGAGATGGCTTTCCACGTGGGCAGGAGGGAGGAAGGGGGTGGCTCAGGTTGGAGAAATGAGGACGAGTTAGTCTTTCATCTTCCCTCCTCCTCTTCTTCATCACAGCTGCAGATCAACCAGTCCATCATCTTCTGTAACTCCACTCAGAGGGTGGAGCTGTTGGCCAAAAAGATCACTCAGCTGGGATACTCCTGCTTCTACATCCACGCCAAGATGATGCAGGTGAGCAGGGATGCTGGTTGGGTCGGTGTGCGGGTCTTAAAGTCTGAAAATGTCTAAAATTTGAAATCGAAATTTAAGGCCTCAAAAGCAAAGTTATTGTAGTTTTAATAAAACTAAATTTTCGTTAACTGAAATTAAAAAAAAAAAGACAGTATATATTTTTTTAATTATTATTATAACTAACTGAATCTGTATTGTCTTTACAAAAATAACTGAAATTATTGCAAAAACATCCTGAGTTTTCGTCTTTGTAAATGTGTTTAATACATTCTATTTAATAACGTTGCTCTACCGGTTTTACTCCAAGTGATTTTCTGATGATTTTAAATGTCACACTAGACAAATACCTATAATTATGAGAAGAAAAAAACTAAAACTAACTCTGAAACTAATAAAAAATTAAACTAAAACTAAGCATTTTCCCCAAAAATAAAAACTAGCAAACCTGCTAAAGAAAAACTAACTAAATTTTAGTGAAATGAAAAACAAAAAGTCAAAACTAAATAAAAATTGAAACTCATTAAAAATCCAAAACGATTGTAACCTTCCTCAAAAGGGCCGTTTTTCATGCAAGGTGTTAAATTTGATCTAGACACGTCTTAATTTTTTCATTTTTATTCATTCCAGAGGATTATTTGCCACATAAATTACTTAATAAAATACTGCAATCAGAAGTTGATTCTGTCCGTATTTCTGATTCAAATAACGACTACGGGTATTTTAAATTTCTTTCATTTTTTAAAATTGAATTACAACTTAACACTTTTTTTTTTCTATCATTTGATTCAGTCATCCACGAAAATCTTTTTTTTAAAAGAAGTTACTTTTTTGGGCAATTATTGTTCTTTAAACTTGGATTTGTTTTCTTTTGTTCAGACAATAAGGTGCATGAAGATGATTTATTTACCTGACATGTTTCGTCTGTCATCTGCAGACATGTCGAGGTAAACGAAACGTCCTTTTACGCCTTTATTGTCTGAACAAAAGAAAACAAATCTAAGTTTGAAAACTGGAGACATAATGAAAAAAGTGGAGTTAATTATTGTTATTAATCAAGATTAATTACAACCTAATCAGATATTTTCTTTTTGTAATGGAGTCCCACTCCTGTTTTGAATTTCTGGGATTATTTGAATGTTTCTGGTAATGCATCACGGTGTGATGTCACCGAGGCCGCGACGCGTCCGAACAGATGACGTGTTTGGAGTTAAACGCGTCTGCTTTGTGTCTGCAGGAGTACAGAAACCGCGTGTTTCACGACTTCAGGAACGGTCTGTGTAGAAACCTGGTCTGCACCGGTGAGTTTTTACTTCTCCGGGTTTCCGTGAGAAGATGAAAACGAGGAAATGAGAGATTTCAGACCGCAAATGCGTCGGCTCGCATGAAGCTTCGCTTCAGATTCTCCCTGATCTCCCGTCAACAGATCTCTTCACCCGAGGAATCGACATCCAGGCTGTGAACGTGGTCATCAACTTCGACTTCCCGAAGAACGCCGAGACGTACCTCCATCGCATCGGGAGATCAGGTGCGCTTCTCACCGCCGCTCTGCCGTAAAGCGGCTCAAACGGAGGTTAAACGTGGGTTTGCTTTGGTCCTCAGGGAGGTTCGGTCACCTGGGCTTGGCCATAAATCTGATCACCTCGGAGGACCGCTTCAACCTGAAGGCCATCGAAGACCAGCTGGTGACCGACATCAAGCCCATTCCCAGCAGCATCGATAAGAGCCTCTACGTGGCCGAGTTCCACTCGGCCGGCGCCGACTGTGACGTGGAGGAGGTGGAGGAGAAGCCGGCGCGCCAACAGGACAGCACCTAGAACAGGTGACGCTCGTGGAGGACCGAGCTGCTGCAGCCAGCAGAGTTCAGCGTTTACGTCTTTCATCCACACGAAAACGGCTCAGAAAGTTCCTTCACCGCGGCGGAAAATCTGTCGCAGCTTTATCTGGTTTAATGTGAGAAGAAGGTGCTGGGATTATCCGGGACTTTTCCCTCGGTCACACGTAAACCTGTAGGGGTGGGTGTTAGCAAAGACTCAACGATACGATGCGTAACGGACCTCTCTATTATCGCCCACTGAGCCATGACGGGGTCCACGTTGGGGTTATTTTCATTATTCTGTGTGGCTCCTTCATGCAACACATTGTGTTTAATGTGATCCAACTTGTACATGATACTGCCAAAAGTATCATTTCACCTGCCGTGACTCACATCTGAGCTTCAGTGACATCATTCCTGATCCGTCGGGTTCAGGATGACGTTGGTCCACCTTTGCAGCTAGAACAGCTTCATCTTCTGGGAAGGCTGTCCACAAGGTTTAGGAGTGTTTCTGGGAATCTTTGACCATCTTCCAGAAGCACATTTGTGAGGTCACACTGATGTTGGACCAGAAGGCCTGGCTCTCAGTCTCCGCTCTGATTCATCCCAAAGCTGTTCTATGGGGTTGAGGTCAGGACCCTGTGCAGGCCAGTCCAGTTCCTCCACACCAGACTCTGCATCCAGGTCTTCATGGACCTGCTTTGTGGCTGGTGCACAGTCATGCTGGAAGAGGAAGGGGCCAGCTCCAAACTGGTCCCACAAAGTTGGGACATGGAATTGTCCAGAATGTCTTGGTATGCTGAAGCATTCAGAGTTCCTTTCACTGGAACTAAGGGGCCAAGCCCAGCTCCTGAAAACACCCCCACACCATAATCCCCCCTCCACCAAACTTTACACTTGGCACAATGCAGTCAGACAAGTACCGTTGTCCTGGCAACCGCCAAACCCAGACTCCTCCATTAGATTACCAGGTGGAGAAGCGTGATTGGTCCTCCAGAGAACGCCTCCACTGCTCTAGAGTCCAGTGGCGGCTGCTTTCCACCACTGCATCCACGCTTTGCATCGCACTTGGTGATGTATGGATGGATGCAGCTGGTCGCCATGGAAACCCATTCCATGAAGCTCTCTGTCACTGTTCTTCATTTCATTTATTTAATTTATATAGGACATATTTCTACATCCAGCTGGATGCCCAAAAGTGCTTCACAGAGCAGGACATCAAAAAACATGGCTAAACACATAAACATAAAACTTAAATAGAGAAGAATTAATAAGACAATAATAAGAGAGAAAAAAGATTAAGAAGGAAAAGCCTGCGCCAAAAGATGGGATCTGAGCATGGTTTTAAAAGTCCTAATGGACTGCGTTGACCTGAGTTCGAGGGGGAGTGCGTTCCAGAGGCGCGGGGCAGCTACAGAGAACGTTCGAGCACCCCTGCAATTCTTGATCTGATCTGAAGGCCACATGAAGGTTGGAGGTCTGTAGTGATTGACTGCAGAAAGTTGGCCACACTCTCTCAATATGAGCTTCAGCATCACTGACCCGCTCCATCAGTTTACGTGGACGAACACTTTGTGGCTAAATTATAAAATTTTGGGTTCTCAAATTTTCTTAGTTGAGGTCTTAAAAGCTTTAAATGTCACTTTGAAATGTTGCGAGAACGCTGAGCTGTGAGTTTTCATGTGGATGAAGGTTTGCTGTGATTTTTGTCTGAGTAACTGATCTGTTTTCTCTCCTCGCAGCGTTGCAGCACACCGGGCTTCTCCACAGACATCGGCGCTTGCACACAAGCTTCAGGCAACTCTTCATCCTCATCCTCATCCCTTGTTTTTGAGCCTAAGGTGGATGTGAAGGCTCTTTTTCTTTCTTTTTTTTTTATTACCTTTTTCTTCGTGCTGCGTCCTTATTTTGTTAACATCCGTTGTTTTGCACCAACCGTAACGTGGATCAGCATCGGCGGTTTTAAATCCGTCATCGCCGCCAGCAGCAGCAGCAGCAGGTTCGGTCCGTCGTTCCCGACCGTCCCACCGGCCGTCCTTCTGTCCACTCACCCTGCTGTCGTCACTTAAGTGCCTTACCGACTCCGAGTGCACTCACCATGCGCAGCCTGCTGTCTCCGCGGCAGCAGCAGAGTACGAGCACAAAGAAAACTCATCTAACATCCGTTTATGCAAGCGAAGATAAAGTCCCGGCTCCGGAAAACCATCCTGAATGTGAACGTTTGGTTTTTTTAATGTGAACGTTGCAATAACAAAGGGCAGCTTTATTTAAATACTGCGTGACTGTTGTTCCCTTTCACACCGATGATCCATGAGGACGAACACGCGAGCATCACGGGAAACCAGAGCGGCTTCGTGCTCTTACATTACGGCTGTTGATTTTGTCTTGTTTTACGTTTGTAAAATCCGAAGCTAAAGCTGGTGGATTCTGTAAAGTTGTCTGCTGCTGCTGGAGGAGAATCCGCGTTTATTATCCGCGAGTCCAAAGTTGGTGCAAAACAATGCGGTGGTTTTTCTGTTTTTGTTTTTCCCTGCACGTCCGCGGGTCTCTGAGCTGTGGAGAAACTAGTTTTAAGCCCGGACGTAACTAAACTGCAGGTGGTGAATGTATTCGTTGCCAATTTTAACTGCAGCCCAGCATTGGAACGCCTGCGGGTTCAAACTACCGAAACTTACCAATGATTCCAGAATAATTCCTACGATGACGTTCAGCTTCGTACAGCTGTAGGAGAGATCGGGAGAGACGCTGAAAAGACCAGAGCTGCTCCGATTCCTGATTCCTTTCTCAGAACAAGTCAGCAGAAGGAAAGTTTTCATTTTAGTTTAACAATCAATGGGGGGGGGGGATGGGGTAAATCCTCCGTCATTACTTCTGAAACTGCAGTTTCTCTGTTCCTTCAACCGAAGACGTCCCATTAACAGGCCGATTAATCCTGGTATTAATGTTTACAGATGCTAAACTGAAACCTGAAGTTCCCACACTGAATGTGACCCTGAAGCAGCCGCTCTAAGATGAAGCTGTGATGTCATTTCATCATCTGCAGGCGTCTTTGACTGGTTTCCTTTCACCAACCAGTCTGGCTCCTAATCAGTCTGTCCCGCAGCCGGTCGGTCTGTCCCGCGGCCGGTCGGTCTGTCCCGCGGCCGGTCGGTCTGTCCGGCTGCAGGTCGGTCTGTCCCGCTGCAGGTCGGTCTGTCCCGCGGCAGGTCGGTCTGTCCCGCGGCAGGTCGGTCTGTCCGGCGGCAGGTCGGTCTGTCCGGCGGCAGGTCGGTCTGTCCGGCGGCAGGTCGGTCTGTCCGGCGGCAGGTCGGTCTGTCCCGCTGCAGGTCGGTCTGTCCGGCGGCCGGTCGGTCTGTCCCGCTGCAGGTCGGTCGGTCTGTCCCGCTGCAGGTCGGTCGGTCTGTCCGGCGGCCGGTCGGTCGGTCTGTCCGGCGGCCGGTCGGTCGGTCTGTCCGGCGGCCGGTCGGTCGGTCTGTCCCGCTGCAGGTCGGTCGGTCTGTCCCGCTGCAGGTCGGTCGGTCTGTCCCGTAATGGGTCCATTTCAGTCCAGCGTTACTGGTGAAAGCCAAACTTTCTTGGTTACTTCAAAAAAAATACACAGTGTGGGAACTTTGAGTTTTTCTGGCAGTTTCTTGTTTTTTATTTAAACATTAAACATTTTCAGCGTCTTGGTGCAATTTTAGTTTTACTGAAACAATCGCAGCGCTCTCCTCCACCTGTACGAAGCTGGATCATCTGGAGCTGTCAGCGGACGGTTCGAGCCCCAGGCCGCGGCGGTTCGGGACCCGGTCCGGGGGTCCGAGTCCCCGGATCGCGGGGTCGAGCCTCGGCTCGTGTGCTGCTGCCGTTGCTTCAGAAACTGCTTCAGGTTTTTCTTTCATGGTAAACTGGATGTGAAACGGCTCAACGGACCACAGAGAAGAAAGCGGCCTCGGCCTGGAAGGACCACATCGGGCAGTAGTTTGTTTCTGCAGCAGCAATAACCTTCGTTTTATTTCCCGGCTCGGGCCTCGTTTCCGACTCTGAACAATGTGAGCTTTGGTTGTGTGGGGGGCGGACTCTGTTTGGCAGCAGAATTGTAGCATTGTTGAACTGGCAGCTGTGACTTTTCGTCCTCCCCTTACAGAGCATCACTAATGATAAAAAAAGACATAAAGAACAGATTATTTTTGCTTTTTAAGATTTATTTTTGTTGCTGTACTGAGAGGCTTTAGCACTGGGCAACTTCTAGAGGTTTATGGGGAAAATTAGCAGAAGCCAAGTGTTTTATCAGATGCTCTGAGCATCTTAAATCCGCTTCCCGCTGGTTCTTAAATCATAACGAGCTTCGATTTCGGTCGTTTTCACGCCAAAAACAACAAAATAAGCCGTTGTTGCTGTTGTGATTTACGCGCCGGCGTGAAGTGGCGTTTCTGGAAAGCACTGTGATCCTCTCCAGTTCGGAGGATCGAGTGCCGAGCGACTCGATCCGGTTTCCCATCAGCCCATCTTTATACGAGGTGTTACGAATCATTTTGAGGCAACAAAAAAATTGTAAATGATTCATTGTTTACAACAGTCGTTTATAATTCTAAGAAAAAACAAAAAAAATACAAAAAAAACTTTGCTTCACGGGTGGAGGAGGATTTTTTTTTCTCCTTTTTTTTTTTTGTTCTTGAAATGAATTTTCAGGATTTACTTTGAAGCAAAACCAAAAAAGTGGAATGTGGAGAGTTTGTGAGGGAAGCAGCTCCAGCTGATCCTGGAACAGTTTTACGGAAACGGTCCGAATAAAACCGTCCAATCAGCAGCCGAGCTGCAGCTTCTCCCGCAGACTCGAGCGAGCGTTCGTGTGATTGTGTCCGATCGTCAGGGATGCCATTTTTGTTTTTCGCCATCTGCCTCTTCCTCCAGGAGCTGGTGGATCTTTCCGATGAAACTTTTCGGATTATTTTGTGTTCGAATCGCTGCCCCTGACGGTTCGGATCGCTTCCGTCGTCTCCTCCGAGACACGTTTGTCTCGGGGTGTGATCCGATCGGAGACGACGGATGAGGGTGTGGATGTTGTAGCCGAGCGACTGTGTGTGTGTGTGTGCGTGTGCGCGCGCGTGTGCACTCCGCTGTGGAGTGATGGTGGGGTGGGCGGGCACGTGTGGAGCTGCCAGGCGGGGCTTGGGTACAGAGAGATCGCTGTTTGAGATTCTGCAGATCTGTAATTGACTAAACCAAAACGAAGAGCTCGCTTCTTCCGGGCAGAAATGAACGAATCGGATCCGAATTAGCCGCTCTGCTCGCGATTGGTCAGATTTCACGAAGCACTCGGCTGATTGGTACGAAGCCGCGATGCTGAGAAGGAACCCCAAAATTTCTCCGTCTGCGTATCCGAGGATCGTCTCGGCTTTGGAATCCCGTTTCAGACCAACCTTCTGTTTAACACGAGTTCGTTTTCCTTTTCTCTGGGACCTCGTGGTCCTTTACTTGGGGGGGCGAACTGCCCCTGGTAACTCGATCTAGCGTAAAACCAGACCTTTTTTCCTCTGATGCCAGAAGATCTAGAAAGTCAGATTTGATTGGACGAGCTGGAAGCAGAAACTCATGTATTCATGTTTTGTGATGAGACGCGAGCGGCTGGACTCTGTCCTCCAGCTGTAACGTGGAAATACATGCAGGGGCTCCAAAATTCAATAAATTGACCTGAACTTCACTTTGTCGTCGACTTTTTATTCCTCTGATGTTTTATTGATGTCTGGAAGAACTTTTGTTTGTCTGTTCTGGTTTGGGAGGAGCAGAGAGAGGAACGCAGGAGTTTCCTTCCTGTTCTGTTGAGGAAAATTGACGGAATAACCTTTACCAGCGCTCTACAACCTGAACAGTTCAGAGCCCTCCCCCAACCCAGCTGAGTACTTGGAGCCTCAAATGTTTCATGGTTTTTTAGATGAAGACAATGAAGACAAATTATCATTTTAGGGTTCACACGTGTCCTGGAAAACCTGGAAATTGACCAATTTTCCAGTCCTGGAAACACATGGAAAATGAGTAAAATGTCCTGGAAAAGCTTCAGTTGTCCTGGGAAATTATTTTTCTTCCTCAAATTCAGCTTTATTTATACAGCATTTTCAAGCATAAAACAAGACAACAAAATGATCCGAACATTAAAAAAATAAAATGTGTACTTAATAAAAATAATGTTAAAGCTTAAATAAGTAAATGGAACTATTATTGATAAATACATTTGATTTTGCAGTGATTTTGGTTTTTAATGTAAGAATGCAGGTGTCAGATGCAAACAGACCTGATCCAGCTCCTCCAGGTCCGGTTCTGACTCTGGAACTGATGAAAGACCGGATCCAGCTCCTCCAGGTCCGGTTCTGGTTCTGGTTCTGGAACTGATGAAAGACCGGATCCAGCTCCTCCAGGTCCGGTTCTGACTCTGGAACTGATGAAAGACCGGATCCAGCTCCTCCAGGTCCAGTTCTGGTTCTGGAACAGATGAAAGACCGGATCCAGCTCCTCCAGGTCCGGTTCTGACTCTGGAACTGATGAAAGACCGGATCCAGCTCCTCCAGGTCCGGGTTCTGACTCTGGAGCTGATGAAAGACCGGATCCAGCTTCTCCAGGTCCGGTTCTGGTTCTGGAACTGATGAAAGACCGGATCCAGCTTCTCCAGGTCCGGTTCTGACTCTGGAGCTGATGAAAGACCGGAGAAACTCCAGGTCTGGTTCTGACTCTGGAACTGATGAAAGACCGGATCGCCCTCCAGGTACGGTTCTGACTCTGGAACTGATGAAAGACCGGATCCAGCTCCTCCAGGTCCGGTTCTGGACTCTGGAACTGATGAAAGCACCGGATCCAGCTCCTGCTCCAGGTCCGGTTCTGACTCTGGAACTGATGAAAGACCGGATCCAGCTCCTCCAGGTCCAGTTATGGTTCTGGAACTGATGAAAGACCGGATCCAGCTCCTCCAGGTCCACTTCTGACTCTGGAACTGATGAAAGACCGGATCCAGCTCCTCCAGGTCCACTTCTGACTGTGGAACTGATGAAAGACCGGATCCAGCTCCTCCAGGTCCACTTCTGACTGTGGAACTGATGAAAGACCGGATCCAGCTCCTCCAGGTCCGGTTCTGACTCTGGAACTGATGAAAGACCGGATCCAGCTCCTCCAGGTTCTTGCAGGGTTAAAAAATGTCTGAAGTTCTGAATTTAACATTTTACGTCTGAAAAAGGTCGTTTTTTTGTGGGTTTTTTTCCATATAAGGTCTTAATTCTGATCCAGACGAGTCATCTATATAAATGTCTGAATTATTTGATTGTCATCCACTAAAATCCATTTCTTTAAAAAGTTTCTTTTGGGGCAATTATGTGATTAATCAAGGCTGATACGTTACAAACCCTGACATTACTTTTGTTTATGGAGCCATCAGCTCGTTAATATTTGCTTTTTATTCAATTATTTAGAAGCACAACAGAAGTGTTCGTCCCCACAGAGAGAACGTGCTGTATGTCGAGTTTAAAAACGTGGTTTTCTACCGTTCAGAATGCAAAAATGTAAAAGTACCTATTAGATATGTGAAGAAAATGTTATATTAAGACAAAATGTGAAGTAAATGTGAAATATATTTGAAAAGTAGTCGCCCCCCCACAGTCATGTCACTGGTACCATGCAACAGAAGTCATTTATTTTGGAAAAAGAAATCTGATCTCATCACCCTTACTCTGTGATGTCTTTCCTGAAGATCTCTTAGGAACATTTTCAGTTTTCAAAAATAACAATCTCATGATTTAATGTGAAGATTTTAGTTGACGTCACTGGTGTTTCCTACTTTATCTGCAGGAAATTGCAAATTAATTGAATTCAAATGTATCAAATGACAATTTAGTGAATAAATCATGTTTAACAATATGTGGTTTCATTTTCTGTAAAATGTATTTTTCATGAAAAACTGTTACAGGAAACACCGACGAGAATCAGTTATAAATAAGCATCTTTTGTCTTTTGTGTGTCACTGAGCTTTTCCTCAGATTAATTCATAAAACATAAAATATTTCACATAATTTTACAAACATAAATTTTGCTTTACTCATAAGTTAAGATTTTAAGGGACGGCTCCTTCAAAGTTTACACCAGATTTTCAATTATTTTCAGTTTTGTTGCAAAAAAAAACATGGTTGTGCAAATGAATAAAAGTCTTTCAAGTCACACTTTTAACAAACCCGCAGTTAACAAATTTATTAAATACAATCTCAATGCTTTGTATTATTATAATAATCCAGAGGCTTCGTGCAGGTTTGTCAGTGGATCGTGCACTTGCAGATAAAAGCGCCAAACAGATATTTGAAATATCCATACAGAACACAAAAGTTGTTTTATTAATATATAATAAAATCTTGAGTCATAAGAATCTTATTTGAATTTGTCAACTGATTATTAAGCCTCCAAAGTGATGTGTAAAATGGAGAATCAGGACACCTGGTCTCCATAAATTACTGCACAATATCGGCAGAATTTTATTAGAATAATTATGTTTATGTAAAGAGGTCTTCATTTTTGACTCGACCTAAAAGCGGAAGTTCAGGATTTTTTTAATAGGGCCTCATTTTTGAGTGAAGCAATGTTTCCCAGTAACTAATCTATTTTTTTTGTCTATAACAAAAAATGTCTAATCATGTCATCGGCACGAAGTTTCTCCTGAAATAAGCCAAACATGTTTCAGACTATGATGCATGTTCATTTGTTCATAGCAACAAAGGTGTTTCTGATGAAACCTCATGTTCTCTGACTTCTATCATTTCAAAATTAGTCAATTTTATCACATTTTAAAGTAATCTGGTCATTTTATGGTGTATATAGGCTGAAAAATATTTGCCAGATTTTCACATATTTCATTGATTTTGATAGTCTTGCAATTGGATATTTAAAATAGATATTTGACACGGCTGCATGGCTGAAATTCAATAACTGACCCAACCCATCATGCAAAAAATGGTGCTTTTATCCACAAATGCACAATCCTTCCACTAAGCCACTGGACTATAATTCTTCTCTGACTTGTGCTGAAGAGATTGAAACATAAAACTTGATAAAAGCCTGAATTTATGGAACAATAAAAATCACATAAAATACAGATTAAACCCTAAATAGCAACCAGGGATGCAGAAATACAAAATGATAAGATTGACATAAAAAAAACGAGATTAACTTTGATTAAGAAGCAGTACACCGTGTTACAGGTTCATCCAGAGGAATCGTTCATTTATGTGCAGTCATAAAGTCAAAAGTGACATGTGAGATTGCATCACCCTAAAGAACAAGACTGACTGACTAATTATGTTATTATGTTATGAATGAATGAATAGAAAAATACTTTGTTCATCCCAGAAGGGGAAATTCAAAAAGCTCACTCTTTTTTCTTCTTTTTTTTTTTAAAGGAAAAAAAGAGTGAACTTTTGCAATGTTGAATTTCCCTTCTGGGATAAACTAAGTATTTTTCATTTAATTTCATTCAATTTCATTTCATGTAGACCTAAAAGGAAAAAAAGTGACATTTAGCCATCCCCAAAGCGGACGTTTCTGTAGAATGACCCTTATATCGCGCGTGCAGTCATTAGGCTGCGTCTCTCCTCCACGCGCACTGCGACCCTCACGTTTCCATTCGACCTTGAAGGCTTCTCGTCTCGTTTGTCACACCCGCCCTCCAAACTCGTAGTAACTCACGTTCAACTTCTCCTCCAATCGGAAGCCTTAAAATCTTACGCCACGCCTCTTTTACAGCCGACTTCCTGTCAAGCAGCCAATCGCGATTGACTAAGTTGATTACATCAGCAACATAGTCACGCCCTTTTTAGAACAGTTCAGACGCAGATGAAGGAGTTGACCAATCATTTTTGTGGGTGACGGTCTGGTAACCAATCAGAATGCGCGGTGAAGAAAGGGCGGGCTATTTCCGCCTCTTCTTCGAGTGCTTCTAGATTCTACTTCCGGCTGCTTCGTCCTCTGGAAATCACAACGTGAGTAGACTCCTGCTGCTCTGTTTTTGCAAAACACGCGTTTCTCCGACAGCTTCACGGACATTCAGCTTTCCTCCGTAAAAACGAGCTGTTTGTGGTCCTAAAGGGAAATGTTTACACCGCGGACGGGCGCAGACAAGCAGGCGAAGCTCATGTTTTTCAGCAGGTCTCCATTCATAACAGCCGTGGAGACTGGTCCCAGTCCCAGTTCCGGATCTAGTCCCAGTCCCAGTTCGGGTTTTCTCACCTGTATGAATGAAAGGTGTTCGTGAAAGCTTAAAGCGACATTTCAGCGGTAATATTTGCATCAATAGTAGGTTGAGTCATCGTTTTTACGTTGATGCTTCCCAGCAGATCTGCAGGATTCCCAGTTTAAACTCATCACTGGGTTGTTTCATTGCTCCAGTTGCAGCTTTTCTGTCCCCCCCCCCCCCAATCTAAACAAACTGGTTTAGCTCCTGTCTCTGAAGGACTCGCATTCTGATCTAAGTTATCCCGGATCCATTCATTCCTGAATATATTCTGCTTTTCTGAAACCAGGGATGCACGATTACCGATAAATTCCAGCTCGTAAAGACCGATAACTGATAACCGATAACACACATACGTACCTAATCATGACATTAATACTGTTAACAAAACCAAAAAGAATGTTTTTTTTAATTTTAAAGAAAAATTATGTTTTTTTTTTTTCAAATTAAAACTAACCCTTATACCTAATAGCTAAAAAATATGAAAACTGATTTGTAACTCAAAGCAACTTAAACTTGATGTAATTTTTATGCATACAAATATAAAGGTTCCGGCTCGAACTTAAACTAATATTAGTACATGGATTAGAAATGCAAGGTGAGAATAATAAGAATAAAAAAGAAAAATATAAAATGAGTTGCTGAATAATTAAATTTAAATAATCTTAATATATACAGAAAAACTGAAAAGTTTTGTAAACAACAATAATGATTGAGATGTCGGATTTATCTGTGTGAATAAGCATTTTTAAACAACAATAATTCCAGTCTCCTAATGTGAGCGGAGCGTCGCCATGATGAGAAAAATAATGTTATCGGGTGGGAAAAATTTCAGTACACTTGAAATGTGATATTTTCATATGCCAATATATTAATTTTTTAAAAATCTATCCATTTTGCTCATGAAATCTCGCAATATCTCAATGTTCTGTGATTAAATCTTGCAGGTTTTTGTGAAAAAGATCGATACCATGTTTTGAAATATCAATATAAAAAAGAGATAACAGGCAGGGAATATTTTTGTCTTTATGGTTGATGATTATTGTTGGATTTTGTGGTCGATGTGGATGGTAATATATATGATATTTTGGGGTGATTTTTGAGGATATATTTATTCTTAGATTCTTTAGTTCTTGAAATATGGTGAATATGTTGCTGCTGTTTTGTGTATAATATCGTTTTTTATAAGATCTAAATTTATTAAGAGTCTTATTTTAATTTTTATTATTCTGGGTCAAAAAATTATATGGGACGGGCAAAAAAAAAAACCCCCCCCCCCACACCTGTACTCCTGCAGTATCACACCTGTACTCCTGCAGTATCATACACCTGTACTCCTGCAGTATCACACACCTGTACTCCTGCAGTATCATACACCTGTACTCCTGCAGTATCACACACCTGTACTCCTGCAGTATCGCACACCTGTACTCCTGCAGTATCACACACCTGTACTCCACTGCTCCCAGTATCACACACCTGTACTCCTGCAGTATCGCCCCCCCCCACACCTGTACTCCTGCAGTATCATACACCTGTACTCCTGCAGTATCACACCTGTACTCCTGCAGTATCGCACACCTGTACTCCTGCAGTATCACACACCTGTACTCCTGCAGTATCATACACCTGTACTCTTCCTGCAGTATCGCACACCTGTACTCCTGCAGTATCGCACACCTGTACTCCTGCAGTATCGCCCCCCACACCTGTACTCCTGCAGTATCGCGCACCTGTACTCCTGCAGTATTACACACCTGTACTCCTGCAGTATCGCACACCTGTACTCCTGCAGTATCCACACCTGTACTCCTGCAGTATCGCACACCTGTACTCCTGCAGTATCGCACACCTGTACTCCTGCAGTATCGCACACCTGTACTCCTGCAGTATCGCACACCTGTACTCCTGCAGTATCGCACACCTGTACTCCTGCAGTATCACACACCTGTACTCCTGCAGTAAACCTCACCACACCTGTACTCCTGCAGTATTATCGCACACCTGTACTCCTGCAGTATCACGCACCTGTACTCCTGCAGTATCGCGCACCTGTACTCCTGCAGTATCGCGCACCTGTACTCCTGCAGTATCGCGCACCTGTACTCCTGCAGTATCACACACCTGTACTCCTGCAGTATCGCACACCTGTACTCCTGCAGTATCGCACACGTGTACTCCCGCAGTATCGCACACCTGTACTCCTGCAGTATCACACCTGTACTCCTGCAGTATCACACACCTGTACTCCTGCAGTATCACACACCAGTAATCCCTCCTGCAGTATCACACCTGTACTCCTGCAGTATCGCACACCTGTACTCCTGCAGTATCACACCTGTACTCCTGCAGTATCACACCTGTACTCCTGCAGTATCACACACCTGTACTCCTGCAGTATCACACACCTGTACTCCTGCAGTATCACACCTGTACTCCTGCAGTATCATACACCTGTACTCCTGCAGTATCACACCTGTACTCCTGCAGTATCGCACACCTGTACTCCTGCAGTATCGCACACCTGTACTCCTGCAGTATCGCACACCTGTACTCCTGCAGTATCGCACACCTGTACTCCTGCAGTATCGCACACCTGTACTCCTGCAGTATCGCACACCTGTACTCCTGCAGTATCGCACACCTGTACTCCTGCAGTATCGCACACCTGTACTCCTGCAGTATCGCACACCTGTACTCCTGCAGTATCACACACCTGTACTCCTGCAGTATCACACACCTGTACTCCCGCAGTATCACACACCTGTACTCCTGAAGTATCACACACCTGTACTCCTGCAGTATCACACACCTGTACTCCTGCAGTATCACACACCTGTACTCCTGCAGTATCGCACACCTGTACTCCTGCAGTATCGCGCACCTGTACTCCTGCAGTATCGCGCACCTGTACTCCTGCAGTATCGCGCACCTGTACTCCTGCAGTATCGCGCACCTGTACTCCTGCAGTATCGCGCACCTGTACTCAAACCCCCTGCAGTATCGCGCACCTGTACTCCTGCAGTATCACCACCTGTACTCCTGCAGTATCACACCTGTACTCCTGCAGTATCACACACCTGTACTCCTGCAGTATCACACACCTGTACTCCTGCAGTATCGCGCACCTGTACTCCTGCAGTATCACACACCTGTACTCCTGCAGTATCGCACACCTGTACTCCTGCAGTATCGCACCTGTACTCCTGCAGTATCACACACCTGTACTCCTGCAGTATCACACACCTGTACTCCTGCAGTATCACACACCTGTACTCCTGCAGTATCACACCTGTACTCCTGCAGTATCACACACCTGTACTCCTGCAGTATCGCACACCTGTACTCCTGCAGTATCGCACACCTGTACTCCTGCAGTATCGCGCACCTGTACTCCTGCAGTATCGCGCACCTGTACTCCTGCAGTATCGCGCACCTGTACTCCTGCAGTATCGCGCACCTGTACTCCTGCAGTATCGCGCACCTGTACTCCTGCAGTATCGCGCACCTGTACTCCTGCAGTATCACGCACCTGTACTCCTGCAGTATCACACCTGTACTCCTGCAGTATCACACACCTGTACTCCTGCAGTATCACACACCTGTACTCCTGCAGTATCACACCTGTACTCCTGCAGTATCACACACCTGTACTCCTGCAGTATCGCACACCTGTACTCCTGCAGGATCGCACACCTGTACTCCTGCAGTATCCCACACCTGTTGTACTCCTGCAGTATCGCGCACCTGTACTCCTGCAGTATCGCACACCTTGTACTCCTGCAGTATCGCACACCTGTACTCCTGCAGTATCGCACACCTGTACTCCTGCAGTATCACACACCTGTACTCCTGCAGTATCACACACCTGTTGTACTCCTGCAGTATCGCACACCTGTTGTACTCCTGCAGTATCGCACACCTGTACTCCTGCAGTATCACACACCTGTTGTACTCCTGCAGTATCACACACCTGTTGTACTCCTGCAGTATCGCACACCTTGTACTCCTGCAGTATCGCACACCTGTACCTCCTGCAGTATCACACACCTGTTGTACTCCTGCAGTATCGCACACCTGTACTCCTGCAGTATCGCACACCTGTACTCCTGCAGTATCGCACACCTGTACTCCTGCAGTATCGCACACCTGTTGTACTCCTGCAGTATCACGCACCTGTTGTACTCCTGCAGTATCGCACACCTGTACTCCTGCAGTATCGCACACCTGTACTCCTGCAGTATCGCACACCTGTTGTACTCCTGCAGTATCGCACACCTGTACTCCTGCAGTATCGCACACCTGTACTCCTGCAGTATTACACACCTGTACTCTGTGTAACCTCCTTGCTTCCTCCTTCGTGTATCAGGATGGGCAGTGTTCTGGCTGCCAGCTCCCCCAACCCGCCCCCACCGGTCCCCGGCGCGGGGGCCGCCACCCCCGGGTTGACGGTGCCGCCCGGCTTCGGGATGCCTTCGGTCTCCCCGGTTCCGTCCCAGCCCGGGGCGGCGTCAGGGCCGCAGCAGGAGGCGGAGGACGCGCTGCCCAACCCCGGCACGTTCGATGAATGCCATCGGAAATGTAAAGGTGAGAATCGGATCAGAAGGCGGAGACGTCGGAGGAAAACGTGACGTAAACGAGCCGCTGGTTTTTCTCCGCAGAGGTTTTCCCGCTGCAGATGGAGGGCGTCAGACTCGTCGTCAACAAAGGCCTCAGCAACCACTTCCAGGTCCGTCCGGCCTTTTCTCAGACTTCATCATGGAGGACATTTGTCTGTAAAGGTGCTGCCTTCATCCTCTCCTCTCCCTCATGCTGAGCAAGACTCTGGAGCAATATTTTGAATGTAAAATCCATTTACTTTCAATTAATGGAGTTCATTGGCGCTAAAACCAAAAAGGTCCATAAAAGTCCACAAAAACGTGTCAATATTCCTCCATACTGCTCATCCAATGTAATCCAAGTGTCCTGAGTGGGTAGCGTCCAGAATTTACTGGAAACCACATAGAATATCTACTTTCTATAAGCACTTTCACGGGGGTTCATAACACTACGGAGGCTGCGGCAGACCAAACCAGATAAGTTTGCAGAAACAACAAATTTACACCAGAAATAAACATGTTTACAGCAGAAACAACAAATTTACAGCAGAAATAAACAAATTTACACCAGAAATAAACATGTTTATAGCAGAAATAAACAAATTTATACCAGAAATAAACATGTTTATAGCAGAAACAACAAATTTACACCAGAAATAAACAAATTTACACCAGAAATAAACATGTTTATAGCAGAAATAAACAAATTTATACCAGAAATAAACATGTTTATAGCAGAAACAACAAATTTACACCAGAAATAAACAAATTTACACCAGAAATAAACATGTTTATAGCAGAAACAACAAATTTACACCAGAAATAAACAAATTTACACCAGAAATAAACATGTTTACAGCAGAAACAACAAATTTACACCAGAAATAAACAAATTTACACCAGAAATAAACATGTTTATAGCAGAAATAAACAAATTTACACCAGAAATAAACATGTTTATAGCAGAAACAACAAATTTACACCAGAAATAAACATGTTTATAGCAGAAACAACAAATTTACACCAGAAATAAACATGTTTATAGCAGAAATAAACAAATTTACACCAGAAATAAACATGTTTATAGCAGAAATGAACAAATTTACACCAGAAATAAACATGTTTACAGCGGAAATAAACAAATTTACACCAGAAATAAACATGTTTACAGCGGAAATAAACAAATTTACACCAGAAATAAACAAATTTACACCAGAAATAAACATGTTTACAGCAGAAATAAACTTCCTTCCTTCCCTAATACTTAATTTATCCATTTTAAAAACATCACAGAACATAAAGAACAACTCGAATATTCCCCCCAGAGCAGGTTGGGAAACTTCCTTCCAATATTCAGCGCCGCTTGTGTTTGTCTGCAGCTCTGTCGCTCACAGCACAATGTAAACAGCGAATTTCTTCTTCTACGCTTGTATTAATCGGCAGAGTAGGCTCTGAACGCCGAGGCTTCCGTAGTTTCGTGAACTCACATTGGTGAAATACGATGTTCTACTGTTTAGGCTCTAAAAATCTACTAAATGATGGTTTCAGTAAATTCTGGGCGCTACCCACTCAGCACGCTTGGATTTCATTGGACGAGCAGTTTGGAGGAATATTGACAAGTTTTTGTGGACTTTTATGGACCTTTTTGGTTCAGTTGCCGCTGAACTCCATTATATGAAAGAAAGTGGATAATGAACCCCCCCCCCCCCCCCCCCCCCCCGATCTCCGGCTGCATTTGAGACATTAAAAAGTGCTCCAGAGTCTGTCAGCATGAGGATGAGGATACGATGGAGCATCATTCTGTGGGTGTACTATCCCTTTAACGGAGAATCTGTGGCTGCAGGTGAACCACTCGGTGCTGCTGAGCACCACCGGAGACTCCAGCTACAGGTTCGGGGCGACGTACGTGGGGTCCAAGCAGACGGGTCCGGCAGAGGTAGGCAGCAGTTACCACGGTAACGGCTCCCTGTCCCGTTTCCAGCTGTAACTTGAACGCACCGCTGTGCCTGTGCAGTTCTTCCCGGTGATGGTGGGGGACATGGACAGCAGCGGCAGCCTCAACGCGCAGATCATCCACCAGGTCTCCAGCAGGATACGATCCAAAGTGGCCTTCCAGGTAAAACCAGCACCCGCGTCGGGTTTTCCTCCGCGTGTCGGCGTTCCTGATGCTGACCGACTTCAATCTGTCTGCAGACGCAACAGAACAAGTTTGTGAACTGGCAAGGAGACGCCGAGTTCAGGGGCGAGGACTTCACCGCCACGGTGACTCTGGGGAACCCGGACGTCCTCGTCGGTTCTGGTAGGTGAACCCTGCAGGTTCAACCCGGTTCCTCCAGTCAGGTTCTTACCAGAGGGGAGAAACCGCAAGAGGAAAGTAAAGCCCCCCCCCCCCCCCCCCCCCCCCCCCAAAAAAACCCAGAGCAAATCCCCATCAAGCCATGTTATAAAGACCAGCGTCACAGCAGATATAAACATGTTTACAGCAGAAATAAACATGTTTACAGTAGAAATAAACATGTTCACTGCTGAAATAAACATGTTCACAGCTAAAATAAACATGTTTACAGCTGAAATAAACATGTTCACAGCTGAAATAAACATGTTTACAGCAGAAATAAACATGTTCACTGCTGAAATAAACATGTTTACAGCTGAAATAAACATGTTTAGAGCTGAAATAAACATGTTTACTGCTGAAATAAACATGTTCACAGCTGAAATAAACATGTTTACAGCAGAAATAAACATGTTCACTGCTGAAATAAACATGTTTACAGCTGAAATAAACATGTTTACAGCTGAAATAAACATGTTCACTGCTGAAATAAACATGTTCACAGCTGAAATAAACATGTTCACAGCTGAAATAAACATGTTCACAGCTGAAATAAACATGTTTACAGCAGAAATAAACATGTTCACAGCTGAAATAAACATGTTTACAGCAGGAATAAACATATTTACAGCAGAAATAAACATGTTCACAGCAGAAATAAACATGTTTACAGCAGAAATAAACATGTTCACAGCAGAAATAAACATGTTTACAGCAGAAATAAACATGTTTACAGCTGAAATAAACATGTTTACAGCTGAAATAAACATGTTTACAGCTGAAATAAACATGTTTACAGCAGAAATAAACATGTTTACAGCAGAAATAAACATGTTTACAGCTGAAATAAACATGTTTACAGCTGAAATAAACATGTTCACAGCTGAAATAGACATGTTTACAGCAGAAATAAACATGTTCACAGCTGAAATAAAAAAAAAAAAACATGTTCACAGCTGAAATAAACATGTTCACAGCTGAAATAAACATGTTTACAGCTGAAATAAACATGTTCACAGCTGAAATAAACATGTTTACAGCACTGAAATAAACATGTTTACAGCAGAAATAAACATGTTTACAGCAGAAATAAACATGTTCACAGCTGAAATAAACATGTTTATAGCTGAAATAAACATGTTCACAGCTGAAATAAACATGTTCACAGCTGAAATAAACATGTTCACAGCTGAAATAAACATGTTTACAGCTGAAATAAACATGTTCACAGCTGAAATAAACATGTTTACAGCAGAAATAAACATGTTCACAGCTGAAAAATAAACACGTTTACAGCTAGAAATAAACATGTTCACAGCTGAAATAAACATGTTCACAGCTGAAATAAACATGTTTACAACAGAAATAAACATGTTCACAGCAGAAATAAACATGTTTACAGCAGAAATAAACATGTTTACAGCTGAAAAAAATCAGTTCACAGCAGAAATAAACACGTTTACAGCAGAAATAAACATGTTCACAGCAGAAATAAACATGTTCACAGCAGAAATAAACATGTTTACACCAGGAATAAAAATATTTACAGCAGAAAAAACTGTTAACAGCAGAAATAAACGTGTTCACAGCAGAAATAAACATATTTGAAGCAGAAATAAACATGTTTACAACTAAATAAATGTATAAGAAATAAACACGTTAACAGTAGGAAAAAAGATATTTACAGGAGAAATAAACATTTGCAGCAGAAAAACTCGTTTTACGGCAGAAATAAAAATGTTTACTGCAATCGAAACAATGTGGATCGAGCTGGTTTTGTTTTTTAGACGAGTGATTTTCAAACTTTTTGAGCCACGCGTTCCTGCCGAATACACAAATAAAAAGATATCGGCCGATATTTTTGATTTTGTTTCCTGATATCAGGTAAATTTCAGGACAATATTGATATTTCTGTTGTAAAACCAGTATTGGCGGATATGGGGCTGATGATATGGGGCTGCTGATATGGGGCTGATGATATGGGGCTGATGATATAGGGCTGATGATATGGGGCTGATGATATCGTGCTGATGATATGGGGCTGATGATATGGGGCTGATGATATGGGGCTGCTGATATGGGGCTGATGATATGGGGCTGATGATATGGGGCTGATGATATGGGGCTGATGATATGGGGCTGATGATATCGTGCTGATGATATCGTGCTGATGATATGGGGCTGATGATATGGGGCTGATGATATGGGGCTGCTGATATGGGGCTGATGATATGGGGCTGATGATATGGTGCTGATGATATGGGGCTGATGATATGGGGCTGATGATATCGTGCTGATGATATCGGGCTGATGATATGGTGCTGATGATATGGGGCTGATGATATGGGGCTGATGATATCGTGCTGATGATATCGTGCTGATGATATCGGGCTGATGATATCGTGCTGATGATAGCGGGCTGATGATATCGTGATGATATCGGGCTGCTGATATGGGGCTGATGATATCATGCTGCTGATATCGGGCTGATGATATCGGGCTGATGATATCGGGCATCACTAGTTCTAACAGAATGTGAAGCTTCATCCCACCAGCAGGATTCCGGCTCAGTGATATCGCTCCGCTCTTCCGGCAGGTATCGTCGTCTCTCACTACCTCCAGTCCATCACGCCGGCTCTGGCTCTGGGGGGGGAGCTGGTCTACCACCGCCGGCCGGGGGAGGAGGGCTCCGTCATGTCGCTGGTGGGCAGGTACACAGGTGAGTGTCAGCCGGCGCTCTGTTGTCTGGACCAATCACGTTTGCTGATGACGGCGTCTCTGCAGGCAGCAACTACGTGGCCACGCTGACGCTCGGCTCAGCCGGAGCTCACGCGTCCTACTACCACAAAGCCAACGATCAGGTACGGACCGTCCTCCACCCGTCTGCTTCATCTGTCCTCCACCCGTCTGCTTCACCCGTCCTCCACCCGTCTGCTTCACCCATCCACCACCTGTCTGCTTCACCCGTCCTCCACCCGTCTGCTTCATCTGTCCTCCACCCGTCTGCTTCATCTGTCCTCCACCCGTCTGCTTCACCCGTCCTCCACCCGTCTGCTTCACCCGTCCTCCACCCGTCTGCTTCACACGTCCTCCACCCGTCTGCTTCACACGTCCTCCACCCGTCTGCTTCACCCGTCCTCCACCTGTCTGCTTCACACGTCCTCCACCCGTCTGCTTCACCCATCCTCCACCCGTCTGCTTCACACGTCCACCACCCGTCTGCTTCACCCATCCTCCACCCGTCTGCTTCACCCATCCTCCACCCGTCTGCTTCATCTGTCCTCCACCCGTCTGCTTCACCCGTCCTCCACCCGTCTGCTTCACCCGTCCTCCACCCGTCTGCTTCACACGTCCACCACCCGTCTGCTTCACCCATCCTCCACCCGTCTGCTTCATCTGTCCTCCACCCGTCTGCTTCACCCGTCCTCCACCCGTCTGTTTCATCTGTCCTCCACCCGTCTGCTTCATCTGTCCTCCACCCGTCTGCTTCACCCATCCTCCACCCGTCTGCTTCATCTGTCCTCCACCCGTCTGCTTCACCCGTCTGCTTCACCCGTCCTCCACCCGTCTGCTTCACCCGTCCTCCACCCGTCTGTTTCATCTGTCCTCCACCCGTCTACTTCACCCGTCCTCCACCCGTCTGCTTCATCTGTCCTCCACCCGTCTGCTTCACCCGTCCTCCACCCGTCTGCTTCACCCGTCCTCCACCTGTCTGCTTCACACGTCCTCCACCCGTCTGCTTCATCTGTCCTCCACCCGTCTGCTTCACCCGTCCTACACCCGTCTGCTTCACCCGTCCTCCACCCGTCTGCTTCACCCGTCCACCACCCGTCTGCTTCACCCGTCCTCCACCCGTCTGCTTCACCCGTCCACCACCCGTCTGCTTCACCCGTCCTCCACCCGTCTGCTTCACCTGTCCTCCACCTGTCTGCTTCATCTGTCCTCCACCCGTCTGCTTCACCCGTCCTCCACCTGTCTGCTTCATCTGTCCTCCACCCGCCTGCTTCACACGCGCCCTCCACCTGTCTGCTTCACACGCTCCTCCACCCGTCTGCTTCACCCGTCCTCCACCCGTATGCTTCACCCGTCCACCACCTGTCTGCTTCACCCGTCCTCCACCCGTCTGCTTCACCTGTCCTCCACCTGTCTGCTTCACCCGTCCTCCACCTGTCTGCTTCACCTGTCCTCCACCCGTCTGCTTCACACGTCCTCCACCCGTCTGCTTCATCTGTCCTCCACCCGTCTGCTTCACCCGTCCTCCACCCGTCCTCCACCTGTCTGCTTCACCCGTCCTCCACCTGTCTGCTTCACCCGCCCTCCACCCGTCTGCTTCATCTGTCCTCCACCCGCCTGCTTCACCCGTCCTCCACCCGTCTGCTTCACCTGTCCTCCACCCGTCTGCTTCACCTGTCCTCCACCCGTCTGCTTCACACGCTCCTCCACCCGTCTGCTTCACCCCGTCCACCACCCGTCTGCTTCACCCGTCCACCACCCGTCTGCTTCATCTGTCCTCCACCCGTCTGCTTCACCCGTCCTCCACCCGTCTGCTTCACCCCGTCCTCCACCCGTCTGCTTCACCCCGTCCACCACCTGTCTGCTTCATCTGTCCTCCACCTGTCTGCTTCACCTGTCCACCACCCGTCTGCTTCACCCGTCTTTCATCCGTCCTCCACTTGTCTGCTTCGTCCGTCCTCCATCCGTCTCACCTGTCTGCTTCACCCGTCCTCCATCCGTCCTCCACCTGTCTGCTTCGTCCGTCCTCCATCCGTCCTCCACCTGTCTGCTTCACCTGTCCTCCATCCGTCCTCCACCTGTCTGCTTCACCTGTCCTCCATCCGTCCTCCACCTGTCTGCTTCACCCGTCCTCCATCCGTCCTCCACCTGTCTGCTTCGTCCGTCCTCCATCCGTCCTCCACCTGTCTGCTTCACCTGTCCTCCATCCGTCCTCCACCTGTCTGCTTCACCTGTCCTCCATCCGTCCTCCACCTGTCTGCTTCACCTGTCCTCCATCCGTCCTCCACCTGTCTGCTTCACCTGTCCTCCATCCGTCCTCCACCTGTCTGCTTCACCCGTCCTCCATCCGTCCTCCACCTGTCTGCTTCGTCCGCCTCACCTGTCTTCTTCTTCTGCAGCTGCAGCTCGGTGTGGAGTTCGAGGCCAGCTCCCGCATGCAGGACACCAGCGTGTCGTTCGGCTACCAGCTCGATGTTCCCAAAGCGAATCTGCTGTTCAAAGGTAGGAGATGGATTCAGGTCCACACGAACCGCAGGAAACTAGAGCTTCCCTTCATTCTTCGTTTTCAGCTTTTTAGTTTCACATGCAGAGCATCTAAAAGAGATGCAGATGTTCCCGTAAGTTCATTTCTGAGTTCACATTCAGGCAAAATATTTTACATTCTCACGTCAAATATTATCAAATTAAATGTGATCATCGATTATCAATAACGAACATTTTATAGTAAAAATGTCACTGCAGTTTTAAAAATCATAAATCCAAACTTTATGTAAGACGTTTTTAAGCGGCAGCTGTAACCATTTAAAGGGGAATTCCTCTCTTTTTTTAACTTGGGGGTGTTTTCATGTCCTTTCATATGTGAGTGATGGAGGAAGGAACGTTCCAGATACTCCAGTATTTATCCAGCAGCTAATGATGAGTATCGGGGAACTGGCCCCCGCGTCTAAGTTCACCCTAAAAACCTGCTTTTGTCCACCTGAAGGGCTCAGATCGTCTCAACGAGTGTCCAACACCATTCTAGAGAGGAGACATGAACCAAATATCTACGTTACCGGCAGATCGCCGTTTGATTTAGTGTCTGTGTCCAAATCTGGATGCTGGAAATCAAATCTGGTTCCGATATCGCGCGTCCTCCACCGGTGGTTTGACGCGCGTTATCGTGCGAGTTTGGACAGATTTTAGATCATCAGTCTGATGAGGCAACATTTTCACGGTCCTCGTCCCTGCTGGTCTGGACTCTGGTCCTCACAGAGACCGGTTTTTGCTGGTACCTACCTGTCGGTCTTGTCTGGTTCCAGGTTCGTTGGACAGTAACTGGGTCGTGGGCGCGACGTTGGAGAAGAAGCTGCTGCCGCTGCCGCTGTCCCTGGTCCTCTGCTCCTTCCTCAACCACCGCAAGAACAAGTTCCAGTGCGGCTTCGGCATCACCATCGGGTAGCGCGCAGACGGTCGCCGCCGGGGGCGAGGTCGCCGCCGGGGGCCCGAGGTCGCCGCCGGGGGCCCGAGGTCGCCGCCGGGGGCCCGAGGTCGCCGCCGGGGCCCGAGGTCGCCGCCGAGACCGAAGTCGGATCACGCTGCGTCAGACGCACCGCGGTGGGAAGTCGGACCGGATCGATTGGCAGCTGAACGGCGATCCGATCCGTCGGGACACAAACCGGAGTTCAGACATGAAAGTCCGAACTCCACGTCTGAGTTTTATTTCTGTTTTTTTACCGTGAAGTCGTCTCGTGTGCAGAGGAGGAAGGTTTCCAGCTGAAGACTGTCCTGAACGTCACTCACCATCATCACCTGTTATGTTGCCTTGTCATGTTACATGCGTGTGGAACCGTGCGTGTGGAACCGTGTGGAACCGTACGTGTGGAACCGTGTGGAACCGTACGTGTGGAACCGTGCGTGTGGAACCGTACGTGTGGAACCATGTGGAACCGTACGTATGGAACCGTGCGTGTGGAGCCGTACGTGTGGAACCGTACGTGTGGAACCATGTGGAACCGTACGTGTGGAACCGTACGTGTGGAACCATGTGGAACCGTGCGTGTGGAACCGTGCGTGTGGAACCGTGCGTGTGGAACCGTACGTGTGGAACCATGTGGAACCGTACGTGTGGAACCGTACGTGTGGAACCGTACGTGTGGAACCATGTGGAACCGTACGTGTGGAACCGTACGTGTGGAACCATGTGGAACCGTGCGTGTGGAACCGTGCGTGTGGAACCGTACGTGTGGAACCATGTGGAACCGTGCGTGTGGAACCGTACGTGTGGAACCGTACGTGTGGAACCGTACGTGTGGAACCGTGCGTGTGGAACCGTACGTGTGGAACCGTGCGTGTGGAACCGTACGTGTGGAACCGTGCGTGTGGAACCGTACGTATGGAACCGTACGTATGGAACCGTACGTGTGGAACCGTACGTGTGGAACCATGTGGAACCGTACCGTGTGGAACCATGTGGAACCGTGCGTGTGGAACCGTACGTGTGGAACCGTACGTGTGGGACCATGTGGAACCGTACGTGTGGAACCATGTGGAACCGTGCGTGTGGAACCGTACGTGTGGAACCGTACGTGTGGGACCATGTGGAACCGTACGTGAGGAACCGTGCGTGAGGAACCGTGCGTGTGGAACCGTACGTGTGGAACCATGTGGAACCGTGCGTGTGGAACCGTACGTGTGGAACCGTACGTGTGGAACCGTACGTGAGGAACCGTGCGTGTGAAACCGTGCGTGTGGAACCGTACGTGTGGAACCGTACGTGTGGAACCATGTGGAACCGTGCGTGTGGAACCGTGCGTGTGGAACCGTGTGGAACCGTACGTGTGGAACCGTGTGGAACCGTACGTGTGGAACCGTGCGTGTGGAACCGTACGTGTGGAACCATGTGGAACCGTACGTATGGAACCGTGCGTGTGGAACCGTACGTGTGGAACCGTACGTGTGGAACCATGTGGAACCGTACGTGTGGAACCGTACGTGTGGAACCATGTGGAACCGTGCGTGTGGAACCGTGCGTGTGGAACCGTGCGTGTGGAACCGTACGTGTGGAACCATGTGGAACCGTACGTGTGGAACCGTACGTGTGGAACCGTACGTGTGGAACCATGTGGAACCGTACGTGTGGAACCGTACGTGTGGAACCATGTGGAACCGTGCGTGTGGAACCGTGCGTGTGGAACCGTACGTGTGGAACCATGTGGAACCGTGCGTGTGGAACCGTACGTGTGGAACCGTACGTGTGGAACCGTACGTGTGGAACCGTGCGTGTGGAACCGTACGTGTGGAACCGTGCGTGTGGAACCGTACGTGTGGAACCGTGCGTGTGGAACCGTACGTATGGAACCGTACGTATGGAACCGTACGTGTGGAACCGTACGTGTGGAACCATGTGGAACCGTACGTGTGGAACCATGTGGAACCGTGCGTGTGGAACCGTACGTGTGGAACCGTACGTGTGGGACCATGTGGAACCGTACGTGTGGAACCATGTGGAACCGTGCGTGTGGAACCGTACGTGTGGAACCGTACGTGTGGGACCATGTGGAACCGTACGTGAGGAACCGTGCGTGAGGAACCGTGCGTGTGGAACCGTACGTGTGGAACCATGTGGAACCGTGCGTGTGGAACCGTACGTGTGGAACCGTACGTGTGGAACCGTACGTGAGGAACCGTGCGTGTGAAACCGTGCGTGTGGAACCGTACGTGTGGAACCGTACGTGTGGAACCATGTGGAACCGTGCGTGTGGAACCGTGCGTGTGGAACCGTACGTGTGGAACCGTACGTGTGGAACCGTGCGTGTGAAACCGTGCGTGTGGAACCGTACGTGTGGAACCATGTGGAACCGTACGTGTGGAACCATGGGTGTGGAACCGTACGTGTGGAACCGTACGTGTGGAACCATGTGGAACCGTATGTGTGGAACCGTACGTGAGGAACCGTGCGTGTGGAACCGTGCGTGTGGAACCGTACGTGTGGAACCATGTGGAACCGTACGTGTGGAACCATGGGTGTGGAACCGTACGTGTGGAACCGTACGTGTGGAACCATGTGGAACCGTATGTGTGGAACCGTACGTGAGGAACCGTGCGTGTGGAACCGTGCGTGTGGAACCGTACGTGTGGAACCATGTGGAACCGTACGTGTGGAACCATGGGTGTGGAACCGTACGTGTGGAACCGTACGTGTGGAACCATGGGTGTGGAACCGTACGTGTGGAACCGTATGTATGGCCTGTATATACTCCTGCAAACGCATAAATTGCATTTCTTACTAAACCGAGACGGTGACGTGGTTTTTGTTCTCCTGAACTTTTTATTTTCAGCTACATTAATCGTATATTTGTTCCAGTCAAGGTGACAACTGTGCTTTCCAACGAACATTAAAAGCACCACGGCAGGGTGCAGTATGGAAGAGGATTAGAGCCACTGAAGACAAAAAATACAATTCTGAGAAAAATGTCAGAATTCTGACGCTTTTCCAGAACAATTTTTTTTCAACAAAAAAAATAAAATAAAACTGGGGGATATTTTTTTCTGAAAATGTCAAAATTCTGACTTGTTTTTCCCCGAATATTTAAAAAAAATTCGGGACATATATATTTTTTAAATTTTCTTAAAAAAGTCAGAATTCTCAATTTAATCTCAGAATTATGACTCTTTCCCCAGAATATTAAAAAAGGTTTTTTGGGGAGATTTTTTTAATTCTCAATTTCTGAAAAAAAAAAAGTTTTTTTTTTTTAATTTCTGCAAAAAGTCATAATTCCCAATTTAATCTCAGAATTCTGACTTTCCCCCCAGAACATTAAAATAAAGTTTTTTGGGGGAAATGTTTGTTTTATTCAATTTCTGAAACAATGTCAGAATTCTGACTTTTCAGAAATTAAAAAATTTAAATCCCAAATAAAATTTTTTTAATGTTCTGTGAAAAAGTCAGAACTCTGTCTCATTTCTCAGATTTGTTTTCTGTCTCATTTCTCATATTTGTTGTCTTCGGTGGCTCTAATCCTCTTCCATACAGAGGAGCCATGAAGACGTCCAGACAAAAATTCAAAGAGAAAAACTACGATTAGGACCAGAATAAAAACGGTGTGCATACATCATCATGACATCAGATCCTATAAGTAGGTATTTTCCCCCCATTTCATCATAAAAAAGGACAAATTTCCCACAAAAATCCAGACAAGAATCCATCAGATGTTGTTCCCACGCTCGGCCTGTAGGTGGCAGTAACGTTCACTGTAACTGGTGCTTTCCAGGACATCGTCTGTTTTTCTGAACAAAAACAATGTTTGCATGGGAATTAATTGCAGATTAAAAGGTTTTTTTTCTAACAAACATTTAAATTATGATGGATAGTTAACCCTTTAGATGATCTACAGTCTTTTTTCATCATTTCTATCCCGTCCAGGAGGTTTTTGTGTTTATCCAGAGGCTATCTGGTAAATCCACAATGATCCATGATAACATCATTATTTATCCCATCTTCATCATAAAAACATCACCATCACTGCTATGTTGCTAAGAGACCTCTATTTAGACCTGGACATGATGATGTCACTTCCTGTCCAACTTTCCACCAATCAGAGAGCTTAAATTGACGGTAACGTCCAATCGGAAGCAGCCAAAGATCAACAAGTGAGCAGAAAGTTTTATGTGTGTCTGAGAAGAAGAAAATAATGATCCAGGACCACAATAATAATGGTAACGGTGGCAGTAAAAGTAACGGTAACATCAATAATAACTAAAGTATTATTACAGTAATAGTATTTGTATGATTGAATGATAATAATAGTAAGAAATGACAGCAGCAGCAGTAATAATGATGATAAATGGTGACTGTTATGACAAAAACTACTACGATTGCTACAATTACTATTATTGTTATTTAGGGAAAGATCGATACAGATTTTTTAGGGCAGATACCGATATTTTCTGATGAGCCCCTCAGCCGATGTTGGTGAAATAAGTTGAAATTGACAAAAATAATAAATAAAAACTGTGAAAATCATGACGTTGATTTTTAATTGTGGTTTGAAAGAAATATTAAAAACAAACAAGTAAACAAGCATGATAGGGGATTATCACGCTTCCTTGTTCCGGTTTCCGGAAGTTGAAACATTTGACACTTCCTCTTCCGGGCCATGTTAACGACAGTCGTTCCTGCTCTGTTATACTGTTTAAATCGGATAAACTCCAAACATACTTAAGTTTTCATTCTAGACTGAAGTGATACTGGATCAAAAGCTGGATCAAAGCGATCGATTCGCCGCGGTGAAGGGCCGAACTTTATAATAAAACACACGTTTGTTTGTCGCCGGTGGGGCACAACACCGGCACTTCACAGCATGCTAGCATTAGCCAGCTAACGTTTACTGACGTGCTTAACATTGTGCATCTTAAAACACACAAACATCTGAAAATCGGGTCTGTACCCCCGTTTCCAGTGGAACAACTGGGGACTGCCAAGAAAGGAGACGCTTTCAGATGATTGTGTGTTTTCAGCCGCACAAAGTTAGACATGTTATCGAGCTGGCTAATGCTAACCTGCTAACACGACTGCGCAGTCTGCCGGCCACAAACAAACGTGTGTCGTTTTAGTATAAAGTTCGGTCCTTCACCGCGGCGAATCGGTCGTTTTGATCCACTTCTTCCTTAGCATCACTTCAGTCTGGAATGAAAACTTGGCATTGGCGTTTATCCGATTTACAAAGTTTAACAGAGTAGTAGCTGACGGACTATTGTTAGCAGGTTAGCATTAGCCAGCTTGATAACGTGCCTAACTTTGTGCGGCTGAAAACACACAAGCATCTGAAAGCGTCTCCTTTCTTGGCAGTCCCCAGTTGTTCCACTGGAAACGGGGGGGTACAGACCCGATTTTCAGATGTTTGTGTGTTTTAAGACGCACAATGTTAAGCACGTCAGTAAACGCTAGCTGGCTAATGCTAGCATGCTGTGAAGTGCCGGTGTTGTGCCCCACCGGCGACAAACAAACGTGTGTTTTATTATAAAGTTCGGTCCTTCACCGCGGCGAATCGATCGCTTTGATCCAGCTTTTGATCCAGTATCACTTCAGTCTGGAATGAAAACTTAAATATGTTTGGAGTTTATCCGATTTAAACAGTATAACAGAGCAGGAACGGCTGTCGTTAACATGGCCCGGAAGAGGAAGTGTCCAAATACCGGGAACTTCCGGTTAGCGTGATAATCCCCTATTGGGCGTCCAAACTAAAATGTTGCAACACTTTGATCCAATCGCTGCAATCAGGTGTTTCTGTAACGTCCAATCAGACGTCTGCACCTGCTGACAGGTATGTTGGTCCATGTTCATGGGAAAGATGCTCTGATGTGTCTGAGGCAGTTTTGTTTATTTGTTTTTCCTCATTATTATTTTCAACCATAATTCAAAAGCAATATTTTATTTGACTAAATTATAATTTTTCACATTTTTATTTGTTATTTGTTTATTTTCTTCTTGTTGGAATTACTGTTGTGAATTTAGTCTTTTCTTTAATCGGCAGGTAGGAATAATTTTGCCGTCTGTACTACGTCTCAGTATTTCTGTACTTCTTATTTGACGTATTTTCCTCCCCGTTTAATCCTCCAGAGCGCGCGGTGTCATAACTTGGGTTATGATTCTGGTTTTTATATTTATTTTCCATCAGCGGCATGTGAGGCGACCCTCCGGTCCAAACCAAGTCCTCGTCCGGTACCGATGATTCTGCAGAAACGAGTCACAACCAGCCGAATTCCAGGTTTTTATTGAATAAATTACAGACGGAGCGACATGAGAATAAATATCGGTGCAGCGAGTCCGTTTACTGGGTCTTCTTGGTGAAGGCGTCCCACAGAGCCACCAGCTGGGCCTGCAGGTCCTGGGCGCTGGAGTCCAGCTTGGCCTTCAGCTCCTCCCCCAGCGGGGCCAGGCTCTGCTGGATCTCCTGGCTCTTCTGGGCCAGCTGGGTCTCGAAGCTCTGGGCCAGCGGGATGACGGTCCTCTGGAACTCCTCCACGCTCTGCTCCATCTTCACCTTCATGTCCTCGGTGTAGGGGGCCATCTGGGTCTGCAGCTGGCCTCGCAGCTCCTGGCTCTTGGTCATCAGGAGGGTCTTCAGGGCCTCGGGGTCCATGGCCTCCACGTAGGGCGCCGCCTCCTTCCTCAGCTCCTCCACCTGGCTCTGGAGCTGCGCCAGCAGCTGCTCGGCCTGGGGCTGGACGCCGGCGCCCGCCGCGCTCAGCTCCGTCTCCAGACGGGCCTTCAGCTGCTCGGCCTGCTGGGAGAACTGGGTCATGAAGTCCTGGGTCAGAGGGGCCGCCTGGGTGCGCAGGGCCACCATGTACTGGTTAACGGTGTCGGCGCTCTGAGAGATCTTGGTGCTGACGGGAAGAAGAAGAAGTTCGTTATTATTATTACACCCAAACACAAGCGTACCACCAGAAGTACACGTACCAGCAGCAGTACACGTACCAGCAGCGGTACACGTACCAGCAGAAGTACACGTACCAGCAGAAGTACACGTACCAGCAGCGGTACACGTACCAGCAGCAGTACACGTACCAGCAGCGGTACACGTACCAGCAGCGGTACACGTACCAGCAGCGGTACACGTACCAGCAGCAGTGGTACACGTACCAGCAGCAGTACACGTACCAGCAGCGGTACACGTACCAGCAGCGGTACACGTACCAGCAGCGGTACACGTACCAGCAGCGGTACACGTACCAGCAGCGGTACACGTACCAGCAGAAGTACACGTACCAGCAGAAGTACACGTACCACCAGAAGTACACGTACCAGCAGCAGTACACGTACCAGCAGCGGTACACGTACCAGCAGCGGTACACGTACCAGCAGAAGTACACGTACCAGCCAGCAGCGGTACACGTACCTGCTTGGTAGTAGTATTAGCAGAAGAAGTAGAAGTAGCAGGGGTGGTTGTTGTTGTTATAGTGTTAGGGTTGTTTATTAGTTGTACAGCAGTAGTACAGCAGTAGTACAGTAAGTGGTACAGCAGTAGTACAGTAAGTAGTGCAGCGTACCAGCAGTAGTACAACAGTAGTACACAGTAATTAGGTATGTAGAACCACTGTAGTACAGCAGTAGTACAGTAAGTAGTACAGCAGTAGTACAGCAGTAGTACAGTAAGTAGTACAGCAGTAGTACAGTAAGTAGTACAGCAGTACTACAGCAGTAGTACAGCAGTAGTACAGCAGTAGTACAGTCAGTAGTACAGCAGTAGTACAGCAGTAGTACAGCAGTAGTACAGTAAGTAGTACAGCAGTAGTACAGCAGTAGTACAGCAGTAGTACAGCAGTAGTACAGTAAGTAGTACACGGTAGTACAGCAGTAGTACAGCAGTAGTGCAGCAGTAGTACAGCAGTAGTACAGCAGTAGTACAGCAGTAGTACAGTAAGTAGTACAGCAGTACTACAGTACAGTAGTACAGCAGTAGTACAGCAGTAGTACAGCAGTAGTACAGCAGTAGTCAGCAGTAAGTAGTACAGCAGTAGTACAGCAGTAGTACAGCAGTAGTGCAGCAGTAGTACAGCAGGTTGTACAGCAGTAGATACAGTAGTAGTACAGTTGAGTAGTACAGCAGTACTACAGCAGTACGCGTGCAGCAGTGGTACAACAGTAAGGGTGTCGTGGTCAGCGGGAAGTGCAGTGTAGTACAGTAAGTAGTACAGCAGTAGTACAGCAGTAGTGCAGCAGTAGCAGTGTACTTGCTGGTAGTGCACAGTAAAGGTTGTTACAGCAACTGTTATAGCAGCAGTAGTACAGCAGTAGTACAGTAAGTAGTACAGCAGTAGTACAGCAGTAGTACAGCAGTAGTACAGTCAGTAGTACAGCGGTAGTACAGGCAGTAGTACAGTAAGTAGTACGGCTGTAGTACAGTAGGTAGTACAGCGGTACTACTGCGGTAAGTACAGCGGTAGTGCAGCAGTAGTACGGCAGTAGTAAGTGGTACGGCAGTAGTACGGTAAGTAGTACAGCAGTACTACAGCGGTAGTACAGCAGTAGTACAGCGTGAGTGGTGGTACAGTAAGTAGTGCAGCGGTAGTACAGCGGTAATTGCAAGTAGTGCGGTCAGTAGTACAGCAGTAGTACAGCAGTAGTACAGCAGTAGTACGGCAGTGTGCAACGTGTCCAGTGAGTGCGGTGGTTAATGCAACAGTTAGTACATAGCAGTAAGTACAGTAGTAGTACAGCAGTAGTACAGCAGTAGTACAGCAGTAGTACAGTAAGTAGTGCAGCAGTAGTACAGCAGTAGTACAGCAGTAGTGCAGCAGTAGTGCAGCAGTAGTACAGTAGTAGTACAGCAGTAGTACAGCAGTAGTACAGCAGTAGTACAGTAAGTAGTACAGCAGTAATACAGCAGTAGTACAGCAGTAGTACAGCAGCGGTAGTACAGCAGTAGTACAGCAGTAGTACAGTAAGTAGTACAGCAGTAGTACAGCAGTAGTACAGCAGTAGTACAGTAGTAGTACAGCAGTAGTACAGTAGTAGTACAGCAGTAGTACAGTAGTAGTACAGCAGTAGTACAGTAAGTAGTACAGCAGTAGTACAGCAGTAGTACAGTAGTAGTACAGCAGTAGTACAGTAAGTAGTACAGCAGTAGTACAGCAGTAGTACAGTAAGTAGTACAGCAGTAGTACAGTAAGTAGTACAGCAGTAGTACAGCAGTAGTACAGCAGTAGTACAGCAGTAGTACAGTAGTAGTACAGCAGTAGTACAGTAAGTAGTACAGCAGTAGTACAGCAGTAGTACAGTAGTAGTACAGCAGTAGTACAGCAGTAGTGCAGCAGTAGTACAGCAGTAGTACAGTAAGTAGTACAGCAGTAGTGCAGCAGTAGTACAGTAGTAGTACAGCAGTAGTACAGCAGTAGTACAGTAGTAGTACAGCAGTAGTACAGCAGTAGTACAGCAGTAGTACAGCAGTAGTACAGCACTTACTTCACTTCTTGTCCCAGTTCAGACTCCTGGATCTGCTTCAGGGAGTCCTCGGCGGTGAGCGTCGCCTTGGCAACGTAGTCCCAGAAAGCGTCCTTCACCAGATCCAGGTTGGTCTTCGGTTCCTGCCATAAGATGTTGGCGTTGCACACTGTGGATGAAACGTGACGTCAGACGGAGAAACGAAGCAACACCACGACATTTCTGCGGGTTTAAGTTCGCGGGGTTTGAATATTTATAAATATTATCGAATAAAATCTCAAAGTTTCTTGTTATTTGAATTACTATTGTGAATTATTCAGCCTTTTCTGGGAGGGGATGAATGATTTTGAGGACGACTGTCGCTGACTACGTCCTCCAGAACATTACTGCACCTGCATTATAATTGTTAAATTATAAAGAGCAGAACAAAAATATGATAATCTGATTTTTTTTTCATTTTTCATCGTTTTCCATTGTAGTATTTAAAGTTTTCATTATTTAATTAGCAAATAAGTTGCATTAAACTATTAAAAATGAAGCTTTTCTTGCTTCAGAATATGAAAATATAAATATTCCGGACAGAAAAGGCAGGAAATGATGATTTCGGCTCATTTTGTGGAGTAAAACAACACAGCTGTTGATGGAGGGTTGTGAGCCTTGTTATTGGCTCCTCCGTTTTTAAGTCTCACATCTTTCACAGAGATGCTTTGAGGAGATGTTGAACCAGAACGGAAGATCACTGACCAGAGAAAAGAGCGAGGACCACGAGAAGCTTCATGATGGACGGACGTTGGACCTTCTGGAAGAAGAAAGACGAGTTTCTCAGCAAATGAAGCTGCGACGGATGAAAAGCAGATGAGGAAATGAGCTTTACCTTCCAGAGGCAGCTGGTTTCTTCTCCGTCAGACGAGTCTGTGCGGCAGCGGCGAGCGGTGACGGCTTTTATATCCGTGCTGGGGGGTAAAGTCCGTCTCCGGCTGCCCTGCTGTCACCGCTGCCTCCACATCACAGCTTGTGTAATCATCTGAACCAGCATCACGCGCTGGAACCTGACTGATGCTGAGGTTGCTCTGCTCTCAGGGGCTCTGATTGGTTCAGACGGATCAGTGACAGGTGTGGGCGAGGGGGGGGGCAGGTGAAAACACCTGTGTGAGGAGGAAGTGACGCTGGGAGCAGAAGTGGAGAGCGGTGACGCTCCTCCTGGACTTTGAGCTGCTCGTGCACAGTCAGACATCAGGGGTTACCCGAGTCCGTTCATGTGGCACGTCCTTTAACACACAAATCTGACAGCTGGAAGAGTAAAACTTAGAAAAGTAACGAGGTAAAAGCTTCGACCATGATGGCAGGTGGAAAGAAAAACCTGTTTCTCTGCATAAGCTAAACTTTCCTGCAGGTAAAATAAACGGTAAGAAGCCATCTGGAGCTTGTTAGAGCTGCTGTGGTCCTAAAACTGGGGGTTGCAGGATCATTTCAGCAGGATAAATAAATAAAAATAATGCATAATATTATCAACCTGATGTCGGTACACTGCAAAAACTCAAATCTTAGCAAGTATATTTTCTCATTTATAGACAAAATATCTCATCGCACTCAAAATAAGACAAATTGCTTAAAAAATGAAACATTTCAGTAAGATAAAAGATCTTATTTCAAGACATCAAGATAATTTTGCTTGTCCCACTGGCAGATTTTTTTTTGCTCATTACAAGCAAAAAAAATCTTGAAATAAGATTTTATATCTTCCTGAAATGTTTCTCTTTAAGCAATTTAGTCTTATTTTGAGTGTGATGAGATATTTTGTCTAGAAATGAGAAAAATATACTTGCTAAGATTTGAGTTTTTGCAGCGTATTAGCCGACATTTTGCAGATTTTAAGAATCTTGTTCTTAATGTCATTGCCTGGTTAAATAAAGGTTAAATAAATTAGCCGATGTTGGCTTTAAAAACTGAATATTAAAACTAGCTCGTCCCTGACGACTGGTGCTTCGATAAGGCTGCTCGATTACGAAAGAAATCATTGTCACGATTATTTTGTTCAAAATTTAAATCATGATTATTCAAACTATTTTTTTAGTTACATGATGAATTTATTCAACATTTCTCTCTCTGTGAAAAACTCTTGATCATTTATGCAAAATGTTCAAATTGAAAATGAACATAGGCTACAAATATGTACTTTACTGCTGTTTTGCAATGTATAAACATTAAATGAATTTAATAGATATACTTTGAACATTAAATAAAGTATACAGAAACATAAGTGTGTCCAAAATAAACTGTCCAGCTGTCCGGAAATGTCTCTGTATTTGAATAGGAAAATAAATATATTCCTTTAAAAAACAAATAAAAACTTTAAATTTAGTGCAATTTTTTTATTAAACACACCTGACAAACTACACGGGTGAGAAGCCACTAAAATTAATTTTAACTTCAGAATAACCTTCAGAAATTGTGTAAAGAAAAAAGGCAAATGAATCATTTATTATAGGAGTTTGGAGATTGTTTGATCCAAAACCTGAAATCAGGATCAAATTTGGATTAATTGCACTGTCCTACATTTAAATTGCTTTTGCTTTATGTGTTACGTTGATTTCTTTTGTGTGTAAATCACATTTTGTATCATTTTCCACGTTCTCTTGTTTTTGTTGCAGGTTGATCATAACAAATTGGGGGCTCGTCCGGGAGGATCGTGGCTGTTCGAGTGCGTGATATGTGGTGATTTCGTGTCGTTGGTGATTTCTCTGCATGTTCACGTCAAACCGGGGATTTCCTCTTTGGTGGTGCTTGTTGAGTTCACGTGAGAAAATTTGATTTTTTTTTCTGCTTTGTTGGTTTGTTTCCTCCTTTATTGTGAGCACCCTGTTCTGATAGGAGTGGGGGGGGGGTGTTATTGACAAATAAATGACAGTATAAAGTTTTGTAACCCAGCTGAGGCTGCAGACGGAGCAGGGGAGTAAAGGAGGAGCTTTTTAACAGCAGATGATGTAATCGATGATGTAATCGATGATGTAATCCCTGGAGATGTTGCAGAAAAAAGTATCTCTGCGCGCCAGATATTCAGTTTGTATCGCTGTCATCTTCAGTGCGAGTGATTCTTGCAGCTGTGTATATTCCATAGGGCTGGAAAAAATATCGATACACTGAAATATTGTGATATTTTCCTATGCAGATATTTAAAAATGCAATATTGATGTATTTTACCAACTAATCTCGCGAGATTTCATCGGTATCTTACGAATTCTTGCGAGATTACGTGACTGAACGGCGAAATCTCGTGAGATTTTGTCAATAAAATAGATCGATACCACATTTTTAAATACGGATATAATATCAGCATATGACAATATCGTGATATTTCAGTGTATCGATATTTTTTCCCAGCCCTAAATTCCACCTGATGCTGCTGCATGTTGTGTTAGTTTAGAATATCAACCTGATATCGGCTGATATTTTTAAAACTTCGTTGTTTATTTCATACGGACAGAGCATAAAAAACTAGAAAACCTAAGTAATCATGCAGGATTCCGCCAAAAGGCTAGTTTTTGTCTGTTGTCCCTATTCAGATCTGAAAAGCCTCCTGAAATGAGGAAATACAGAAATATCAGATTATAAACTGTAAATCAAATTGTAAATAAAACAGTTTATTCTGATTTATTCTTTAATCTATTCAATAAAAACCTGAAATTCAGCTTGTTGTCTTTGTTTCTGGAAAATAATCTTTACTGGATGAAGACATGGTCTGGACCTTCAGAGGATCACCTCACATGTCAGTGATGACATAATAAGTATCATAATAAAAATCTGAATCAGCTTTATTAGCCAGGTTTGTGTACAAATAACTGATATATAACAGATGCTGTTTGGTGGTGAACCCGCATGATGCTTTTTTTTTTTTAATTTAATCCGTGGGTGGGGCATAGGAACAACATTAGGCCACGCCCACTGTGCAACATTATGACATCACCAGCAACTACTGGATCTGCAGCACAAGTATTTTTCTAAATTTGCACAAGGAATGAATATTGCATCATTTTCAGTTTTAATATCGGTATTTGCCATGAGAAGCAGAGAATTATCGGTAATTGGTATCAGTTTAACTCTTTCATATCCTGCACCACTTTAAATAAGTGAAAGAGCATATTTAACAAAAAATTGTGCATTTTTAGGGCTACATTGAAGCATTATTGCAAAGAGATTAATCTGTGAAATGAACACATTGATTTTTTAAAATTATTCCATTAATAAGTTTTCACTAACACATCTGATTTTGGGCATGTTGGCGTCTTGTCACAGCAGTGAAGCGAATCCATCAGAAAACATTGATCCTCCTCATTTATGAATTTTCTGATCGTTTTCAAGCCTCACATGCAGAATTTTATTCGTGAAAGTTATTACAGATGTTTTAAACTCCAACTTTGACCTTATTTTTTGTCATGCGGATGCTTTTTCTACAGCTATTAACATTATCCACCAAGATCCACTTTCTCCTGCTTATTTACGGAGGTTCGGACAGTTTCCAGCCCGGCATGAAGAGGACGGACACGGGCAGGTGTGTTGGTCTTATCCTGTCTGGGTTCGGAGCTGGAGACCGATCCTTTGCGCCGTGTATTGGACTTTCCAAGCCGACGTTTAATATCAAAACACAACCAGAGACTGTACTTATGCAGGAAAGACATTTTACTGCAATGGATTAAAGGTACAGTCTGTAAGAATTACTGACATCTAGTGGTAAAGACGGGTATTCGAAAGTAAAGATGTTTTTATTTCAAATAAAGATGTTTTCATGTGTGAGTGGATCAGTGGTCTCAGGTGGAGCTGCGGCTGCACTATGAGGAACTATTTTTGATGTCTTTTATGGAGTTACTGATCCTAAACAGTCTCTAACTCCCATTAAACAAACAGTTTTAAAGTTCAGAGTTCTCATTTTACTCACATTATTTTGTCCATTCAGGGACACCGTAGTAAAAATGGTAAAAATAAGACAGCCTCCATGTATGTGGACCCACAACAAGTAGATATAAATGACTCATTCTGAGAAAAAAAAACATAAGTTATTGGAGTGAAGCGAATAAAAAAAACAGTTTGAATCATATATCACATTTTTCTGCCATTGAACTTTGATTTTTTTACACACTGCACCTTTAATGAGAAAGTACTTTTACCTGTACTATACTGCATTTAAAGACGGATCAATTCTACGTTTAGGAGCCTGATCTGAGCTACGTAGAGCCGAGTGTCTCCGTTATTCTGATGCAAGGATTCCCCTGACTGCCCATAATTCACTCTGTTTTCATGCATTATTTATTTTGGTGTTTCTGTTGTTCTGTTTTCTGGTTTTTTTCGGTCATGAATGTATTTTATCTTGAGGGTCGTGGTTGTAAAAGGTTTGAGCCCTGCCTTCAGGAACATTTCTGTTCTATTTAAATTCAACATAACACGGATTCCAACTCTGGCTGGACTGAAGCTTCGTGTTGCCCGTAAATGACTTCTACACCACCGTGAGACCATTTCCAGCTCAGATATGTGACCTGTTTCTAGATTTTCAGGGATTTCCAGGCAAGAAAAAGTGATTTTTGCTGAACTCTCCATGAAGAGGTGTGGAAAATAATTTGATTTTAAGATCTGATCTGACAGGTAGAAGGTTTGGAGCAGATTCCAGGCGTCCTTGAGTTCCCTTCAAGGTCGCTGTGGACGTCAGACGAAAACAGTGTGTTTATCAGCAGCTGGTGTCCACACGAAGACTTCAGCTCCTCTCTTATCAGGTTTCCGGCTGCATGAGGACACACGGCGTTCTCCAGTAAAGATAATTAGCAGCTCAGATGGCAGAACTGGATCAAAGTCCGACTCGCATCTCGCTGACCTATAAAAGCTCTTCTCACCGTTTCTGCACATTCTGAATGTTTACGCACGATTCGAAACAAAACAGATTTATCTGCTCATCCTGTCTTTGTCACAGTTCATCCTTCTGGATTTAACCAAGCTCGTGAATATTCAGTCGTTCGTACAGACTGTGATGCATGATGTGAACCTGTAAATGAGATGAGCTCAAACCAGTTCTGACTGGATTGATAATAATGGCAGCGAACTGCCGTCAGTGAACGTTTATTATGTTTCTAAACTCAGGCTGAGCCGACGCCGTGTGCAGCAAAATAAAATGACTCGCTCTGAAGACGACATCGATATAAACTGAGATGCTTTTCTCTGCAACATCTCCAGGATTACATCATCCATTACACCATCTGCTGTTAAAAAGCTCCTCCTTTACTCCCCCTTCTCCGTCTGCAGCCTCGGCGACTGAAACTTTACAATACTTTATCTTGCTGTAACCCCTCACACCCAATCAGAGCAGGGGGGCCGCAATGGAAGAGGAAAACAAAGCAACAACACCCCGAAGCAGTCTGAAAAAAACCTCCAATTTTCCTGCACAAACTTAACGATTTCCACAAAAGAGGAAATCCCTGTTTGACGTGAACATGCGGAGAAATCACTGACTATGTTATTATGGAAGGAAATCACCACAAATCATGCCCTCAAACAACCCCAACCCTCCCGGACAAGCCCCCAATTTGTTATGATCAGCCTGTTACAAAAACAAGAGGAGAACGTGGGAAATTATTACAAATATGATTTACTAACGAAAGAAATCAATGTAACAAACCAAGCAAAAGCAACTGGAATGACGTGCCAGGCCTCAGGGGCGATCTAGTTAATATTCACCCTGCCGGGGGAGGAGGGGGCACCACAAAACTCAAATCTTACCAAGTATATTTGTCTAATATCTCATCAAAATATCTCATCTCACTCAAGCTAAGACATAATCACCTAAAGAGAAACATTTCAGTGAGATGTACGAAACTTATTTCAGGAAGTTTTATCAAGAAAATTTTAGTTCTATTGGCAAAATCGTTTTGCTTTTTACAACAAAAAAAATCTTGGCCACTTTAAAATAAGTTAAAATAAGCAAATAAGTTAAGTATAAGCAACATTTTGTCATTAAACAAGTTCCTTTATCTCGCTAAAATGTTTCTCTTTAGGTGATTTTGTCTTATTTTGAGTGTGATGAGATATTTTGACTAGAAAGTAGAAAAATATACAAGGTGAGATTTGAGTTTTTGCAGTGTACCAGATACCCAGGTTTAAATGTTTTGTGATTTTGATTATTATATTTATATGATAAAATACCTGTAAATGGCAAACTGAGGCAAAATTTTGTTAAAAATTCACTTATTTTTCTGCAGAAATTTCAGATTGCACTGAAAAAAACTTGTACAATTCACTTCAAAATCTTTATATCAGTTTGCACAATAAATAAATAAGTAAATCAAATCAATTTTAATGAAGTAATTCTGACTTAAATTACTTACAGTCCTCAAAATGATTCATATCCTCCAATAAAAGAAAATATTAAATTCACAATAGTAATTCAAATAAAAGAAAATTATTTAACTGATAATAAATAAAAAATAACTGATTTAGGGAAATACATTGTTTTTTTAATTGGAGTTAAAAATAATAATTTAAAAAAACAAACTGTCCCAGACCTTTCCCATGAACAGTGGACCAACATACCTTACATATTTTTCATGCATTTGTTTTTAATATTTCTTTCAAACCACAATTAAAAATCAATGTCATGATTTTCATAAAATTTTTAAATGTCATTACTTTTGTTAATTTCAACTCATTTCACTGACAGCTAAATTTTTCCTTCTTTAATTGGAGGGTATGAATAATTCTTAGGACAACTTTATGTAGTAAACATTACTCATAAACACATTTTTGACATTACATGTTAGAAATGTGTAAATATTACTTACAAAATCTAACTTTATTTATTTTCTAGTGTATATATAAGGGTTAATTAAGTCAATTTAATTGAACCACTAAGTTAGTATTTTCATAATTTGTTTTCTAAGAGGATCACTGACTGTTAACATTCTGATAATTACTTGTAATTCTTTGCAGTAAACAAAGGGAAAACATTGGAGTTTTTGTCATTGATACTTTATTTCGCTACTATTTCACCGCACTGGCCCACTTTGGATCCAATTGTGGCTCCTGAACTAAAACAAGTTTGAGGAACTTTGATTTTCTCCCATTTGCACTGCAAAACCTCAAATCTTACCGAGAATATTTTTCTAATTTCTAGTCAAATTATCTTATCACACTTAAAATAAGATAAACGTACCTTCAGAGAAACATTTCAGTGAGATATAGGAACTTTTTTAAGACGAATACATGTTATTTCAAGAAATCTTATATAGAAAATCTCAGTTGTTTCATTGGAAATTTCTTTTTTTTTTTTTTGCTTATTACAGGCAAAAATTCTTGGCCATTCTTGAAATAAGTTCTTTTATTTGCTTGTAATAAGCAAGAAATTCTGCCAATGAAACAATTTTCTTGATAATATTTCTTGAAATAAGATGCATTGTTCTTAAAACAAGTTCCTTTATCTCCCTGAAATGTTTCTCTTTAGGTGATTTTGTCTTATTTTGAGTGTGATGAGATATTTTGAATAGAAATTAGAAAAATACACTTGGTAAGATTTGAGTTTTTGCAGTGTGGAGACAAACTGGAGATTCCTTAAACATTCAACTGTCATGGACGTGTTGCAGCCTGTAATGTAAAAAAAAAAGTTTAATAACTGAAATAAAACTGATGAGATAAAATATGACATCATTTGAATTTGGGTTTTCCGTGTCGTTTCTCTTGTTTTTGCTTTCCTACAATGTTCTTTGCTTTGTTTGTCCTGTCAGACCGTCAGAGCCGAGTCTGATAAAAGATAGAAACAAACGGAGGAAAAGTCCTGAGGTCATGACAGAACGTGGAATCAGAAGCTGCAGAGTCATTTTGTTTCTGGTAATCTGCACAAACCGCGATAGCAGACACCAATCTCAGCAACTCGTCCTACTTTAAAGAACATCACGGAGTTCGAAGCATCGCTGAGACGGACATGATGTTCATGAGGTTGTACGTCCTGATGCCATGACTCCACGCGGGGCTGGACTTCCTCCTGCGTCGCCCTCCTACGACTCCGCCGCCTATTTATACTCACCCATGAGAAGACAAGGACACGGTATTCGTTGCTGAGTGAACAGGTACAACATCCACGACTGCACATCAGCCAACACAAGACAGAAAAACTAACCTTGTGCTTCTTTTCAGTGGACATCATGAAGGTCTTTGTGGTGCTCGTGCTCGTCCTCGTCGCTTTAACTGGTGAGAAAGTTCTGCTGCTCCGTTAAAGATCAGCATGTAAATACTTTGATTTCAGGACACGAACTGATGCTTTAACCTCTGTTTTCTCCTCAGCTTGTAACGCTGACGTAGGACCTCGGACTCTTAAGCGTAAAGAACAAAAGGAAGACACAGACAAAGACAGCACCCTGATTAAGGTTCTCCTGGTGAAACTTCTCAAGGACGTTGAAATCGATGAGACAAAGGATTACAAGCGGTGCCACCTGGGGGAGAAAATAGAGTAAGACGAAACTTCTGCCTCAGAGTCTCCATGCTGAATACAAGTCAGAAAACCTCAGACAAGTCTAGACTAGTCCCCCCAGAGCCTCAAACGAGTCGCTGACTAGTCTCTGACTAGTCTTAGAAAAGCCACAGACTAGTCTCAGGAGAGTTTAAGACTAGTCCCCCCAGAGCCTGAAACGAGTCTCTGACTAGTCTCCCCAGAGCCTGAAACAAGTCGCTGACTAGTCTCTGACTAGTCCCCCCAGAGCCTCAAACGAGTCGCTGACTAGTCTCTGACTAGTCTCCCCAGAGCCTGAAACGAGTCGCTGACTAGTCTCTGACTAGTCTCCCCAAAGCCTCAAACGAGTCTCTAACAAGTCTCTGACTAGTCCCCCCAGAGCCTGAAACGAGTCTCTAACAAGTCTAGACTAGTCTCCCCAGAGCCTGAAACGAGTCGCTGACTAGTCTCTGACTAGTCTTAGAAAAGACACAGACTAGTCTCAGGAGAGTCTCTGACTAGTCTTAGAAAAGCCACAGACTAGTCTCAGGAGAGTTTAAGACTAGTCCCCCCAGAGCCTCAAACGAGTCGCTGACTAGTCTCTGACTAGTCTTAGAAAAGACACAGACTAGTCTCAGGAGAGTCTCTGACTAGTCCCCCCAGAGCCTCAAACGAGTCGCTGACTAGTCTCTGACTAGTCTCTGACTAGTCTCCCCAGAGCCTGAAACAAGTCGCTGACTAGTCTCTGACTAGTCCCCCCAGAGCCTCAAACGAGTCGCTGAATAGTCTCTGACTAGTCTCCCCAGAGCCTGAAACGAGTCGCTGACTAGTCTCTGACTAGTCTCCCCAAAGCCTCAAACGAGTCTCTAACAAGTCTAGACTAGTCTCCCCAGAGCCTGAAACGAGTCGCTGACTAGTCTCTGACTAGTCTTAGAAAAGCCACAGACTAGTCTCAGGAGAGTCTCTGACTAGTCTTAGAAAAGCCACAGACTAGTCTCAGGAGAGTCTCTGACTAGTCTCCCCAGAGCCTGAAACGAGTCGCTGACTAGTCTCTGACTAGTCTTAGAAAAGACACAGACTAGTCTCAGGAGAGTCTCTGACTAGTCTTAGAAAAGCCACAGACTAGTCTCAGGAGAGTTTAAGACTAGTCCCCCCAGAGCCTCAAACGAGTCGCTGACTAGTCTCTGACTAGTCTTAGAAAAGACACAGACTAGTCTCAGGAGAGTCTCTGACTAGTCCCCCCAGAGCCTCAAACGAGTCGCTGACTAGTCTCTGACTAGTCTCTGACTAGTCTCCCCAGAGCCTGAAACAAGTCGCTGACTAGTCTCTGACTAGTCCCCCCAGAGCCTCAAACGAGTCGCTGAATAGTCTCTGACTAGTCTCCCCAGAGCCTGAAACGAGTCGCTGACTAGTCTCTGACTAGTCTCCCCAAAGCCTCAAACGAGTCTCTAACAAGTCTAGACTAGTCTCCCCAGAGCCTGAAACGAGTCGCTGACTAGTCTCTGACTAGTCTCCCCAAAAGCCTCAAACGAGTCTCTAACAAGTCTAGACTAGTCTCCCCAGAGCCTGAAACGAGTCGCTGACTAGTCTCTGACTAGTCTTAGAAAAGCCACAGACTAGTCTCAGGAGAGTCTCTGACTAGTCTTAGAAAAGCCACAGACTAGTCTCAGGAGAGTCTCTGACTAGTCTCCCCAGAGCCTCAAACGAGTCGCTGACTAGTCTCTGACTAGTCTTAGAAAAGACACAGACTAGTCTCAGGAGAGTCTCTGACTAGTCCCCCCAGAGCCTCAAACGAGTCGCTGACTAGTCTCTGACTAGTCTTAGAAAAGACACAGACTAGTCTCAGGAGAGTCTCTGACTAGTCTCCCCAGAGCCTCAAACGAGTCGCTGACTAGTCTCTGACTAGTCTTAGAAAAGACACAGACTAGTCTCAGGAGAGTCTCTGACTAGTCTTAGAAAAGCCACAGACTAGTCTCAGGAGAGTCTCTGACTAGTCCACCCAGCGCCTCAAACGAGTCTCTGTCTAGTCTTAGCAAAGCCACAGACTAGTCTCAGAAGAGTCTCTGACTAGTCTCTGACTAGTCTTAGCAAAGCCACAGACTAGTCTCAGAAGAGTCTCTGACTAGTCTCTGACTAGTCTTAGCAAAGCCACAGACTAGTCTCAGGAGAGTCTCTGACTAGTCCCCCCAGAGCCTGAAACGAGTCTCTAACAAGTCTCTGACTAGTCTTAGAAAAGCCACAGACTAGTCTCAGGAGAGTCGCTGACTAGTCTCTGACTAGTCTTAGCAAAGCCACAGACTAGTCTCAGGAGAGTCTCTGACTAGTCTCCCCAGAGCCTCAAAGAGTCACTGACTAGTCTCTGACTAGTCTTAGCAAAGCCACAGACTAGTCTCAGGAGAGTCTCTGACTAGTCTCTAACAAGTCTCTGACTAGTCTTAGCAAAGCCACAGACTAGTCTCAGGAGAGTCTCTGACTAGTCTCTAACAAGTCTCTGACTAGTCTTAGCAAAGCCACAGACTAGTCTCAGGTGAATCTTGACCAAGTCTCTGACTAGTCTTTGGACAGCCACAGACTAGTCTCAGGAGAGTCTCTGACTAGTCTCTGACTAGTCTTTGGACAGCCACAGACTAGTCTCAGGCGAATCTTGACCAAGTCTCTGAGTGCTCGGTAAACCTCCGGCTGGAGTCTCAGACAGATAAACCTCATTCAGTCGTGTTGTAGTTTTGTTTCTCTAAGTTTTGCTTCGTCAGAGTTTTGCTGAAAGACGACGTTTCATGCTGTATTTGTGTTCGTGTCTCTGCAGGTACATCATCTCCAAAAATGAGGAAAAGATCAACAAGCTTCTCACTTTCTTCCACAAAAACGTGGCTGATGTCACACAAGTGTACTTGTTTAGGATCCGCTACGAGATCGATCACCTGCTGATCCATCTGAGCTCTTATCTCAAATCCCTGAAACTCCGTCTGTTCGTGTACCCCAAAACTTTTGAAGGTAAATTCCAAAACAAGCTGGAGGACCTGAAGAGTGACGCTGATTACCACAGCGCAGCCTTGGACTTCAAAGGCCTGAAGGCGGCTTTGGGTTACAGGATCGCGGGGCTGAAGGAACTCCTGCAGAAGGACGTGAAGCGCAGAAAATTCGTGCTGTACAAAGAGAAAGAGGAAGAGGACAGCGATGATGTGAAGAAGTTACTGGAAGACGCCCTGGAGAAGTTTTACGATAAATTATCCGAGACGACCAACGACTATGAGCAGAAGGTTTACAGGAAAACCTACAGTCTCTTTGGTGAGAAGAAGAAGAAGGAGAAGTCGAAGAAGAAGCGGAGCTTCAGCTGTAATGTTATGAGGGAGAAAGTGGATAGTCTGTGGCATTCCATCTGTGAGAAGTACCACTAAATACACTCAGAGTTAGATTTTCTGCTTCGAAGCCGATGATCGCTCCGTTCATCAGCTCAGCATTTAGTTACAGGAGGCAGCCGCTCCTTCTGATGTGATGTTAAAGCAACTATGTGATCTTTTCCATCTAATTCTGACTTTTCTTTGTCTTTTGGGGAAATTTAATTTAAAATTGAATCCTCCGAAGGAGCAATTGAGAAGTCATTTTCTTGTTTCTGTGGAGACAAAATCAAATGTTTGAATCACAGCCTGAAATCATTAAAAATAAAGACAAATAAAGACAGTTTGCTGAGACTTTGGACTCTGTTTCCTCTCTGCTTTCAGAAGTCATCATACTCCGTCTGTTTCGCTCAAAATTGCATTCTTTAACTTAAATAACGATGCAGCAGGTACAGAAAGTATTCAGACCCCTTTAAACTTCACACTCTTTGTTTCATTGCAGCCATTTGCCAAAATCCAAAAAGATTATTTTATTTCTCATTAACCCAGCACCCCCTCCTCACAGAAAAAAACAGAAATGTAGAAATTTTTGCAAAATTATTAAAGAAAAACTGAAATGATGCAACAATGTTCCACACCTGGATTTGGGATCTTCTGGTTCTTCTTGCAGATCCTCTCCAGTTCTGTCAGGTTGGATGGTGAACGGTGGTGTTCAGACATTTTCAGGTCTCTCAGAGATGCTCAGTTGGGTTTAAGTCAGGGTTCTGGCTGGGCCGGTCCAGAATGGTCCAGAGTGGTTCTGATCCACTCCTTTGTTATTTCAGCTGTGTGTGAGGGTCATTGTCTTGTTGGAAGGTGAACCTTCGGTCCAGTCTGAGCTCCTGAACTCTGGAAGAGCTTTTCTTCCAGGATCTCTGTACTTGGCCGCATTCATCTTTCCTTCAACTGCAACCAGTCGTCCTGTCCCTGCAGCTGAAAAACACCCCCATACCATGATGCTGCCACCACCGTGTTTCACTGTTGGGATGGTATTGGGCAGGTGATGAGCAGTGCCTGGTTTTCTCCACACATACCGCTTAGAATTAACTCCAAAAAGTTCAGTCTTGGTCTCATCAGACCAGAGAATCTTATTTCTCTCAGTCTGGGAGTCCTTCATGTGTTTTTGGCAAACTCTATGCGGGCTTTCATACGTCTGCACTGAGGAGAGGCTTCCATCGGGCCACTCTGCCATAAAGCCCCGACTGGTGGAGGCTGCAGTGATACTGACTTTGTGGAACTTTCTCCATCTCCCTACTGCATCTCTGGAGCTCAGCCACAGTGATCTTTGGCTTCTTCTTTACTCTCTCACCAAGGCTCTTCTCCCACCATTGCTCAGTTTGGCTGGACGGCCGGGTCCATGTCAATGTACCTGAACAAACTAAAACTTACTAAATTTATTGCAAAAACATTTAGTCTATGTAAATTTGTTTCATACATCAGCCTTTTGGGTTGATATGGAATCTATTTCTATTTAATCTCTTTACTTTGCTCTACTGGTTTTACTCTGAGTGGCTTTCTGATGTTTTTGAATGTCACACCAGACAAATTTGCATAATTTACGAAAAAAAAAAAACCTAAAACTAACACTGAAACTAATAAAAACTAAAATAAAACTAGCAAACCTGCTCAAAAAACTTAACTAAAACTAACTGAATTGAAAAACAAAAAGTCAAAACTAAATAAAAACTGAATCAAAAATCCAAAACTATTCTAACCTTGCAAGAAACCTGTAAAAACGCATTCCCGGTCTAGGACGGCCCTCCCCTCGTCCATTGGGGCCGTCAGAAATGCAAAATGTTTCCCCAGACTCCCTGGTGAGAGTCATAAGTGCAGCCGAGCGGATTTCTCTGTGGCCAAACACCAGGACGCATCATCATTTCATTCATTCATTTCATTTATTTCATTTATATAGCACATATTTCTACATCCAGCTGGATGCCCAAAGTGCTTTACAGAGCAGGACATCAAAAACATGGCTACAAACATCAATCATGAGCACAGTGACAGACCCCACACTGTCACGCCCGATAGGCACATCAGGGTATGTGATTCCTGCCCAAGGTTATCATAGTTAACTAAAACTAACGACAAAACGAAAACTAAAATTGTAAAAACAAAAATGACAGTTTTTTTTAAAACCAAAAAAAAAAAAAAAAACAATAACTAACTGAAACTGTGTTGTTTCTTTACAAACACTAACTAAAAACAATTACAAAAGCATCCTCAGTTTTAATCTTTGTAAATTCATTTCATACATCAGCCTTTTGGGTTGATATGAAATCTGTTTCTATTTAATCTCTTTACTTTGCTCTGCTGGCTTTCTGAATGTCACAGCAGACAAACACCTAGAATTTAGTGGTAAATAAACTAAATATGCACATAGCACAGAACTAAATGCCCGTTGATAACGACAGATCCATTTATTTATTTATCCTTTTTGTCTCAAAAGAGGCTAAATATCTGGACACTGAAAATAGATCCGATGGATTTTTCAGCTGAACCTTCCTGACCTGTGTGTGTGTTCGGTGTCTGACGTGGAGAAAAATAACACACAGCAATAAAGATGACAACAACTCAGTGAATGAACTTCGGACCAGGTCAGCAGTCCTCCACACATTTATTGGACCAGATTAATCTGAACCGTATAAATACTGAGTGGCGGCTTCAGACGGTGACAGACGTCCCGGATCAGATCACACACATCAGGTAAGACGCGATCCTGACCTCACTCCTGATTCCCCGGAGCAGGAAATTCTCAGTGATCTCATCACGGTTGGAATTTCAAATCTTCCAGGTGTCCTTGCTGGTGATCATCATGAAGGTGCTGGCAGTCTTCCTCGCCCTGGCGGTCGTCTCAGGTGAGGCCAGTTTCTGCTCACAGATGCAGGAAAACGCTTTAAAACCTAAAAGGAGGAAAAGCAGAAGCTCATCGTTCTCATCGGGAACGAAACTCTGATGGAGGAGAGGAACACACGGTCCTGCTGGTCATTTAATCTGTGTGTATAATCCTGATCTACAGAGAGCTGAGACATGTGAAAGTACTACAGAAGTATCCAGATATGTGTTACTGTGTCAGAGTAAATTCACCTGGAATGTAGTAGAACATGTAAATGTACCTCCTCCTGAGAGAAAACCACATTACTGTCAGCAGAAGCCAGAGAAGTACAGTTCATCTGGGAAGTAAGTAGTACTAGGACTGAGTAAGTAGTACTAGAAATTAGTAAGTAGTACTAGGAATGAGACAAGTAGTATAAGGAATGAGTAAAGTAGAACTAGGAATGAGAAAAGTAATCCTAGGAATAAGTAAAGTATCCTCAGAATGAGTTAAGTAGATCTAGGAAAGAGGAAAGTTGTACTAAGAATGAATAAAGTAGTATTAGGAATGAGTAAAATAGTATTATGAATTAGTAAAGAAGAACTAGGAATGACAAAAGTAGTGGTATGAATGAGTATAGTAGTACTATGAATAAAAAAAAAAGAAGTATTAAGAATGACAAAAGTAGTCCTAGGAATGAGGAAAGTAGAACTAGGAATGCGTAAATTAGTATTAGGAATGAGTAAAGTTTTACAAGGAATGAGAAAAGTAGTACTAAGAATGAATTAAGTAGTATTAGGAATGAGTTACCTTCTACCTTCTACTACAGTTAAAGGTAGAAGTGAAGCTGAGCAGTTTTTTTTTTCCAGGTGTTACGCAGGTAAATATGTCAGGAGGCCATTGGCTGATGATGATGATGATGATGATGATGATGATGATGATGATGATGATGATGAAGGACACCTCTACCAGTGGTCAGTCAGGAGAATCCAGGGATAGTTCCCACATTCACCACGAGGATCCAGAAAGACGTGAAGCCCAACATTGTACATAATAGGAAGATGATACTTCACTATAACCCCCCCCCCATCTCCATGGCAACCAGCAGGTCCTCCATCTTGTTAAAGACAGAAAGTGTCCTCTCCGAGCTGAAGTTTTCTGTCTGAACCAGGCTGCCATGCTCGAAGCGTCCCCCCGGAGGACTGGAAGGAGACATGGGAGGAGACGGTGGACAAGTTCAGGGACTACATCGCAGACCTGAACACGCGGGCGGACGAGATGCTGAAGGACGTGAAGAGCTCCCAGATCGGCAGAGAGCTGGAGTGAGTTTCAGATGCAGGACCTGCCGCTGGAGACCAGCAGGGTCCAGTTTCAGTCATGGGGGGCTCACATTCCTCCTGCAGTTACTTTCACCTGCTGCAGGTTTTAAACATTTAATCACCGGTTTTTACTCCAGATTTAAAGATGCAAATTAATCTGAACCTCGTCTGTTTTAGAAATATTCTGCCAGTAGCTGAAGTTACTTTAACAGACGCTGACTGTAGTTTTACTGCAGTATTTCAGTGTAACTCCTCCTCTAATACGTCAATACCTCAGTATGGGGGTGGCCATAAGTAGATACCTCAGAGTGCACGTATATATATATATATTATACATACATCCAACTGTATCAGGTAGCTAGTGTGTAAAATAAGAAGAAAAAGTGGTTTGGAAGCAGCTTTCGGTCTCTCCTGTGAAGCAGAAGTTTTCTTTTCCCAATCACAATGTCTCCCTGAGAAAAGCTAAAAAGTGGAATTTTCAGCTTCTGCACGTCCGATCTTAAAAATTCCAACTGTAAGGCATAATTCCTATCTAAAATGAGAAGGAAAAGTGGTTTGGAAGCAGCTTGGGGTCTCTGCAACTGCTTCAGTGCCTCCTGGTGAAAGCGTGAGAGTGGCCAGTGATTGGCCAGGGGTGGCCGTGGCCACCCTGTAGCTCCACCCCTAGGGGAAGTTCAGGATTTTTGACATAGGGTCTCATTTACAAGTGAGCAAAAAAAAAAATATAACATAAAAAAAATTTAAAAAATTTTTATTCCATTATTTTTGGTTCAGGGGGTTGATGATAATAATAGTAGAGGAAAATAAAAGGGAATTGGCAAGTCATTAATAAAAACCATATTAACCCCACAAAAGAACAGAGGGGGAAAATAAGAAGTATATTTGTAAAAATTGTGTTAAAAAATTAAAAACTTGTGTTGAAAAAAAAAAAATTAACTTTTAAAAGCAAATTTTGGATTATATATTGGGGGACTAGTTTCTTACCAGGTTACTACCTTTGCCAATGTATTTCGGTTCATAGGGGAATGGGGAAAGTTAGGTTGGGAAAAAGTTCTAAATTATCTTCAAAAATCGGAAATATCCTCATGCTTTTAGATTTGGCGGAATTTGAGACTTTGAGACTTTCTAAAAAAGAGATGAAATCATTCTGCTGAAAATAAGGAAGAAAAGCTTTAAAAGATTTCTAAGAAGAAAAAATAAAAATGAAAGAAAGGAGGTTAGTTTTAATAAAAAATTATTCTGTTAAAAGGGAATTACAAAGATACTCTGAAGTTAGAAATGATTTGCCTCTGAAGTTTTGTGGGGAGAAAAAGAATTTTAAATAAGGGAGGGGAGAAAATCTATTGACTTGATAGATAAGATTGGGACCCAATGGAATTAGAATAATGGAATGAAATAAGATGAAATGTTCAGTGAAAGGATAAGTGCTATCTTGAATAAGAGGGAAAATGAAAAAAAATATTAAAATCTTTACTTAGTATAGTATTTTTTACTATTGAGAATGAGGTCATAATATATTTAAATAGAAAAGTTATTTTTTGAGAAAAGTTTTTTAGACTTATGAGGAAAAATCATTATATTACGAGAATAAAGTAAAAGTTTCACAAAAAAAAAGTCATACATTTATAAATTTACTGTATTCTTGTACATTTACGACTTTATTCGTGTAAATTTAGGACTTTATCGTACCGCCTTCTTCCGCTTAGCTGAGGTCGGGTTGCGGGGGCAGCTACCGAAGCAGGGAAATCCAGACTTCCCTCTCCCCCAGCCACATCCACCAGCTCATCCGGGGGGATCCCGAGGCATTCCCAGGCCAGCCAAGAAAGGTAGTCCCTTCAGTGTGTCCTGGGTCTGCCTTGGGGTCTCGTCCGGGATGGGACGTGCCCTGGAACACCTCGCCCAGAAGGCATCCTGACCAGATGCCCGAGCCTCCTCATCTGGCTCCTCTGGATGTGGAAACACTTAAATTTTAACTTCAGATGGATGGAGGAACTCTGGTGATAAAGCTAACCCCCCAAAAGTTAAAAAAAACTTTCTGCATTTGCAGATTATTTCACTTCGCGACCGTCCAGATCTCCTTGCGTTGCGCTTTTGCAGTGTTTTGGCACTGGGAGGTTTTGTAACTCGTCTTCATCGTTAAAACTGGGTGTGAAAGACAATGTGATCTAAAACGGGTCTCAGTGAGATGATTTAACGTGTGCACAATAATCAATATTAGGTAATAAAGGAATAAAAACCTGGTTAATAAATTGCCCACGTTCTGGTCTTAGTGAGTTTATCATAAACCAAGTTTAGAAAGATGTTTTGGCTGGAGATGAGACTGTGCAACATTTCACTCATGCGCATTCACCAATTTGGATTGAAATGAGCAGTTTATCGCTTGTGTACAGACCTAATAAAACACAGCAATGTCAATTTAAAAAGCTTAAAACTTAACTATTGTTAAAATGCACAAATTCATAGCAAGATCCATTCCCACCACCAGTGGCTCTATTTAATTAATTTTTATTCATAAATCATACCAAACTATTCTAATAAGCTGTTTTCAACAATCCCCACAAATCCTCGTGGACATATAATATCTCCCAAGTAACCTATATTATAATTAAAGTTTAATTATCATTCAGATTTATCATAATTTTAATTTAGTAATAAAATTTTATATTATATATTGAATTATTTTTAAAAAATACAAGTTAAATCACAGAATATTGGCCTGTAAACTATTTATTTTCATAATTATTGTTCCGTCTTATTTCATGCCATTTCCAGGTAGAACACTTGAAACAAACAAACCAAAAAAAAAACAAAAACAGTGCAATGCAACAACTCCAATGCATCCTGAAAACAGATTGGTTCATTTGACCAATCTGATTGGTTGTTATATGTCCAACCAAAGTTTTTGTTGTTTTAACCAAAAGATTGGTTTGATTAACGAACATTTTTAACCAATATTTGGTTATCTAACCAATATTATTGGTTGAGAACAACCAAAACTTTGTTTGGAAACATAACTACCAATCAGATTGGTTGAATTCAACCAATCTCTTCTTAGAGTATGCAATGCAATTGAAAATTCATAATGCCTGTTGGCGTCTACAAAGTGCACGAATCCACGGCTTAAAAATAAGTCATTTCCCCCAATTAGCTCAGTTCCTTACAGTTCCACGTCTTACATTGAGGACCATGTAAGCAAAAGACCTTCAGGGTCCTCGTTCAACTTAAAAAGAAAACAATCTAAGATCAATCAAATGGCTCTTACAACTATTTCTGAGAATATAGATTTATCCACTCATACCCATATTTCCAGAATGAAGTCTGTTTCAGTCCAAAAAGGCGGACAACGTGTTCCCAAAAACACAGCAGTGTTGCCTCTTAGAGTCTATACGCTTTGATGTTAGATGAAACCAGTCCCCCCCCCGTCTCTCATGAGTCTGGTTTTACCTCGGTGCCTGAGTTTGTGGAAGGTAAAGCTGACCCCCGTGGGGAAAAAGGAAGAACACCAACTAAACCTCTCGGTCTCGCCCTCCTGACCAGCACCCTGATCCAGGACAGCATGTCGGAGCTGACCATGTACAAGGAGGACCTGCAGACCAAGCTGGCCCCCTTCACCCAGGAGGCCGCCGAGCGTCTGGGGAAAGACCTGCAGCTGCTGGCCGACAAGATGCGCGGCCACATGAGCGAGGCCCGGGAGCAGGCGGAGCTCTACGCCCAGGAGCTGCAGACCATGATGGAGCAGAACGCCGACGACGTCAGGAACAGGGTCTCCACCTACACCCGCAAGCTGGGGAAGCGCCTGCAGAAAGACACCGAGGAGATCAAGAGGTGGGTGGGACGGAGAGGAGGCGCTGATGGGGAGAAGCTCAGAGATTAGTGTTACTCATGTCTCCACATTCATTATTTAACTGTATGTGTGAAGATTTAAATACCTTTTTACATTTTTATGACTTAAAGGTACAGTGTGTAAGAATTACTGACATCTAGTGGTAAAGATGGGTATTCACCTTATTTGGCCCCGCCCACTTTTTCAACAGAGGCATTTCCGCACTGGCTTAGCACTTACGGTGAGGCGTTCTCAGGATTGTTCAGTGGAAAACATCACATTGGAAGAATGGAAAACCTGATTGAAAAGATCCAAGAAAACATGTCTGGTTCCCCCAGTTCTCATAACAGAGTGAAGATGACATCATCACCAGTCCAGTTTCCCTGAAAACTGCTGGTAGCGACCAGATCTACCATCTGCTGGACGTGTTCGGCGGCTGTATTAACTCGACCTTTCTGATGAAAATCCATCCAGGAAAGCTCCACCCAGCAGAAGCATCCCTGATCAGCATCCTCAGCTCCATCATCATCATCGTCCTGCATCTTTCAGACCAGATGTACTGAGGGAATCAGATCTCTCCACAGATACGTCACCAAGCAGGCCGCCGTGAGCCGCGGCAGGAATCAGGCTAAAGCTGATTTCTGGGCGCTGCGGCGGCAGATATAACAGACCACGGTGAAAAACGCCGTCTGATTTTACTGAAAATCAAAATAAAATCATTTCAAGGGCGTAAAAGTCGCCATGATCTGCTGCATGAAGAACAAAAACATGTTCTTCTGGAAGCCGGCGTCAGTCCAAGTCCAGCCGGCAACCTCTAGGTGACGGTACGAGCTAACGGAGCTAACGCCGGGACGCTCCGGTATGGGTTAGAACGGGATAGGACGCTCCTGCAGCCACGCAGCCGCCATATTGACCCTTTTCACCGTGTCGGCTAACACCTGGATGGAGGGATGCTTATGTGAACAAAACAGGACTACAATCATTATTCTGCGAGGTCGCCATAATCTCTCTGAGCCGATGCTCCGTTGATCTTTGATTTTATTTTTAAGTTTTCTAGCTCCTTTAACACCACATTTATCATATTTGATGCACAATTTCCTAAAATATTTGCACAATTTTGTAATTGTTCTTTAAGGTGCAGCGTGTAACAAAAATTTGAAATATCTTTATAAACTGTATCTGTACGAAAATAATGTGTTTTATTCTCTTAAAATGAGCTGTTTTGGGTCCACATTCATGGATAATTTTAACTACGGTGTCTCTAAATGGACAAACAACTACCTCTGTGTGTATAGCTTTAAAACTACAGTAAGAATTTGTTTGATAGGTTCAAGTTTGGGATCCTGTTTGGGATAAGTAACGCCTCAAGAGCACTTTCACAACCTGCTATACCCATCTTTACCACCAGATGTCAGTAATTCACACTGGACCTGGAAGAAGTTGTATTTTTTTGCTTTGCAAACCCGAGAAAAAAAGGACTTTTTTTTTTTCTACAGATCTAATAAAAAAAATTGAAATAATAATAATATAGATATATATTTTTCTATTTCAAATGTCAGTCTTTAAAGGTTTAAATAGGTTTTTTCTACTCATCAATATTTTGGATACTATCTTTTAAACATCATCTGTGGCATAAAATCCTCAGGATCCTGAATCTTTCTTCCCCGGCTGACAATAAAATTGTTATTCCTGTTTCAGCTGAAGGATTGTGATAAATGAAATGAATTAATCCCTTCATTCAATCCCTTGTTTGCAGACATGTTGCTGATTACGTTGGGGAGCTCCAGTCCCGCACCATGGACAACGTGGAGGACGTGAGGACCAGACTGGACCCGTACTTCTCTCAGGTGCGGGACAATGCCCAGGCCAAGATCTCCACCCTGAACGATCTGCTGCAGTCGGAGGTGGAGAACGTGAAAACCAAGTTTCAGACGGCGGCCGAGGACATCAAGGAGCGCTTCGAGGACACCACCAAGGACCTGGGGTCCGCTCTGGGGGAGAAGATGGCGGAGCTGCGCGACTGGTTCCAGCCGTACGTCTCCATGATCAGAGACCTGTGAGCTCGGAAACCGGTCTGGACTGTCGGGCCGTCCACCTTCTGGTCTAAACTGGTTCATGTTTGTAAGAATCATCAATAAAACCAGTTCCAGATAAAACGTGTCCTCAGAGTCTCATTTCATTCAATACAACTCAATTCAAATTTATTTATACAGCACAATTAAAAACAACTGTTGACCAATGTGCTTCACCGCAAAATAAACCCAATAAAATCAACATAAAATCAAGGCAGTATATAAGAACACATAAAAGCAATAAAGCAATAAAACACAATAAAAGCAGTTCTGTTTGCATCGGTCTAAACGTCCAACCAAGATCAAACTAGCATCAGAATTTATTTAAAAGCCAATGAAAAAAGAGAAGTCTTGATCCTGGACTTAAACTGGTCAAGGGAAGAAGAAGCCCTCACTCCTGTCGGGAGGCTGTTCCGCAGTTTGTGAGCGGCAACTGAAAAGTCTTCATCACCCATCGACTTCAGTCTGGCTTAAAGGAGTGATGACATAGCAGTTAAAAACTAGTTTATGTTGTTGGCATTACTGCATATGTAAATACTCCAAAGAAAAAAACGGCATTTTTTACAGCGGAGTATTGTTTTGAAACGCCAGACCTCACTTCCTCAGTAATACAGTTGGGTCCGGTGATGATATGGAGCTTTACCCGGAGACCACGTTGACTTCATTTTGATTGGCTACACCTTATTTGGCTATGACCTTATTTGGAGAATCTAGGTCAAGCTGCGTCGGAGTTTGCTAAAGGCTAACTGCTAGCAACATGGGCAGTTAAGATAGTGAGCTACGTTTATCAGACAAGACAGCATTTAGAAAATAAATAAACTTACAGGTAATGACAAGGTTGTGGCCCCCTCCCTCAGTGTTGCTGCAGAAGTTTGCTTTTAAATCCATTTGTTTGAAAATCCAGACCTGACTGCACAGAAGTTACTACTAGCTCCATACACGAAGCTGAATCAGACAGGGAGGGGGAGGGGGGAGCGGACGGTGCATAAACCGTTAGGAGAGAGGGGGGGGGGGGGGGGGGGCGCTGTTTACTTGATAGTGTGCTCTTATTGGAGCAATTAAATTACGTAGAATGATAGAACTATGTAGAATGATAGAACTATGTAGAATGATGGAACTACGTAGAATGATAGAACTACGTAGAATGATGGAACTACGTAGAATGATAGAACTACGTAGAATGATAGAACTACGTAGAATGATAGAACTACGTAGAATGATAGAACTACGTAGAATGATAAGCTGCTGTCTGATTCAACTGTTTCTGAGCAGAGAGACAAAGCTGACAGACCATAAACAGGAACTTTGATTCTCACTCTGGACATTCACATGGCCTCATCAGTGCACAACAGATCAGATTATACACCGAAAACCCCAGAAAAGTGAAATTTGATGTCATGGCACCTTTAAAACAACCAATAGCTGCTGATCAGCTGATCTCAGGGCTCTGGGTGGTAAAACTGTACTAAACCACTGAGGTACGAGGGCACTAGGGAGTGCAGGCATTTGAAGACAATAACTAAAACCTTAAAATCGACACAAAAACGGACCGGGAGCCAGTGTCGGGCCCGCAGAACGGGGTTGATGTGATCACGTCTCTTGGTTCGTGTCAGAAGACGAGCCGCAGCATTTTGAACGTCCTGTACGCATTGCATAAGCGTCTGATCCAGACCGACATACAGAGCATTACAATGGTCCAGCCTTGATGATACGAATGCATGTAGAGCTCTTTTGAAGCCTGCGCGAGGGAGACACGGCTTCATTTTCGCCAGAGCGTTCAAGTGAAAAAAGCTTGATTGGATTAAATATGTTTCTCGAACTTAAAAAACTGTCACACCCAAACTCTTTGCAAAAGGCCGACAACAGGGGATTATCACGCTTACCGGAAATTCCCGGTATTTTGACACTTCCTCTTCCGGGCCATGTTAACGACAGCCGTTCCTGCTCTGTTATACTGTTTAAATCGGATAAACTCCAAACATATTTAAGTTTTCATTCCAGACTGAAGTGATACTGGATCAAAAGCTGGATCAAAGCGATCGATTTGCCGCGGTGAAGGGCCGAACTTTATAATAAAACACACGTTTGTTTGTCGCCGGTGGGGCACAACACCGGCACTTCACAGCATGCTAGCATTAGCCAGCTAGCGTTTACTGACGTGCTTAACATTGTGCGTCTTAAAACACACAAACATCTGAAAATCGGGTCTGTACCCCCCCGTTTCCAGTGGAACAACTGGGGACTGCCAAGAAAGGAGACGCTTTCAGATGCTTGTGTGTTTTCAGCCGCACAAAGTTAGGCACGTCATCGAGCTGGCTAATGCTAACCTGCTAACAGTAGTCCGCCAGCTACTACTCTGTTAAACTTTGTAAACCGGATAAATTCATTCCAGACTGAAGTGATGCTAAGGAAGAAGTGGATCAAAACGACCGATTCGCAGTGGAGGACCGAACTTTATAATAAAACAACACACGTTTGTTTGTGGCCGGCAGACTGCGCAGTCGTGTTAGCAGGTTAGCATTAGCCAGCTCGATAACGTGCCTAACTTTGTGCGGCTGAAAACACACAAGCATCTGAAAGCGTCTCCTTTCTTGGCAGTCCCCAGTTGATCCACTGGAAACGGGGGGGTACAGACCAAGTTTTCAGACGCTTGTATGTTTTCACAAGCGAAAAGTTGGTATCGTCAGCTAACGCGAGCTTGCTAACTGTGAGTGCAGCAGAGCTGACTCACTAGCTTTGGACCTCAAAGTTCTTTGCACTCAACACGTGCATGCAGCAAGCAAAAGCCTTGAAACCGAAGTTGTCTTTTTGCCTTTTAATAACAAAAACAAAAAGGTAACATACAAAATTTAAACTTGTCTCTAGACTTTTCTGAAAAGCTAACTAAATGCAGTGCAGGTCAAAAGACTGTGTTGCTCCAAGGTCCAGTGGCTTCTGATCTAATTATCTGGAAATTTTTACCCATGTCAGTTAAACATCCAATCAGAAATAGGCAACATATTAGTTACTGGTCAAATAATTTGCTCTACTGCAACACAACTTACTAGTGTAATAAAAGTATATTAACCACTTTACCAATACTAAATAACAATTACACCATAATAGAAAAATGGCTACAACATATCCCGGCCCCTAATTGAGTAAGCGGTAGCGTATCAATTACCAACTTGCACTTAAATTGGAGCCATTCACATCAAAACACCAGTACTTCTCAAACTTAAACTGTCTCTCTCTTATTTTCAGGTATTACATGTACGTAAACAGTCACTTCAACAAACAACATGTAATCCAGGTCTCTTCGTCAGTCTTCATTCTTCTTCCACAAGCAAACACAGTTTTGTAATGGGTCTATGAATAACGCTGGTCCTTGTCTGGACTTCAGCACTCCTGACAACTCCTTTAGAGTCTGGCATAACTTTGGTAATCCTGCCCAACATCCAGTTGTTTCTTGGCAAGGATGGATCGGCAACAAGGACAACATCTCCAACTTTGAAACTTCTCTTTAAACTGAGCCATTTTTGACGCGCTTGTAAGAGAGGTAGATATTCTTGAGTCCACCTCCGCCAGAATAAATCTGCCAGATACTGGATCTGTCGCCAACGACGGCGGGCAAAGACATCATCTTGAACAAACACACCAGGTGGAATCCTGGTCTGTGCTTTCAATAGGAGCAAATGGTTTGGCGTTAGTGGCTCCAAGTCGCTTGGGTGGTCTGTGTTCACAGTTAAAGGTCTTCCATTGATGATACTCTCAACTTCACAAAGGAGAGTTTGTAGCCCTTCATCATCCAACTCCTGTTGTCTCAAAACAGAGCTCAGCACTTTCCTCACTGTGCGGATTTGACGCTCCCAAATGCCGCCGTGATGGGAAGCAGCAGGTGGGTTGAAGATCCACTGCACTCCCTTTTTCATCATGGCTTCATTGATGCGAGACTGGTCCAGTTCCGCTAATGCCTCTCGTAGCTCTCTTTCAGCGCCGACAAAGTTTGTGCCATTATCGGATCGCAAGATCGACACTTGACCTCTTCTGGCTTGAAAACGCCGTATGGCATTAATACATGAATCTGTGTCAAGGGAATGGGCCACCTCGAGATGCACTGCCCTGACAGTTAAACATGTAAAGAGTACTCCGTAACGTTTGACCTTGACACGTCCTCTCCTGACCTCAAACGGGCCAAAATAATCCACACCTGTGTTTGTAAAGGGTGGCTTGTCAGGGAGAAGACGGTCTTCTGGCAAATCTGCCATTTTCTGTTCTCCTGCCTTCGCATGCAGTCTCCGACAGAGAATGCACTCTGAGATCACTTTTCTCACGGCTGCATTAGCACTTGGTATCCAATACTGTTGTCGCAATCTGGCTAAGACATGGTTTCGACCTCCATGTCCAGTTTCCTGGTGGATGTGGGAGAGAATGAGGTGGGATATTCTGTGATGTTTATGCAGAAGGGCAGGATGCTTAGACTCTTCAGGCATCGCTGATTTGCTCAAACGTCCACCAACTCTCAACACACCATCATGCAAGTATGGATCCAGTTTGAAGGTTGCACTGTTTCTTTTCACCAGAGTTGAACCTTGCTTCAAAGCTTTGATCTCTTCGGTGTACTTTTGTCTCTGGCTATATTTGATTAACTCCGTCTCAGCTTTGGAAAGATCTTCACTGGCAAGATGTTTCTTTTCCAGGTTCTTCTTCCAGGTCACCATCTGCTGTTCAACCATAGATCTGCATTTTTCAGGATCTTTTTCAGATTGCATCATAAGCTGTTCAAACTCCTTCCTCTTGTTGCTTAGGTGCTGCAGTGTCTCCTTTAAGCGCAAAATCCAGGCAACAGCCTTTTTAAGCTTGTGCCAACTGGAGTAATACTCAATGAGCTGGTTCAGTGCATCTGTAGACTTGTCTGAGTTTTTGCATGACACTGCGGCAGATGTCTTTACCTCCACGTCATCTTCCATCAGATAAGTACACTGTTCTGGTTGCCCCGGCCACTCATTTTCATTCAATAGAAAAGCAGGCCCTTGAAACCAGGTTTTGCTTTCCATGAAGCTCTCAATCTTCAAACCTCTTGACGCCTGATCTGCTGGATTTTGTGTGGACTGAACATACTTCCACTGGGAGGATGTTGTTGCCTCTCGAATGAAGGAAACTCTGTTTGCCACAAACGTCTTGAAGCGAAGGGCATCACTTTCAATGTACCTTAGTACGGTCGTACTGTCTGTCCAGAAAATGGACTCCATCAGTGGAACTTCAAGCTCTTCTTTCAGCATCCGATCAACCTTGACAGCCACCATTGCTGCCGTTAACTCCATTCTGGGAATCGTGATCTGCTTAAGTGGAGCGACTCTCGCTTTTCCCATCAAGAAGGATACATGTTTCTCACCCCGTTCATTTGTCAGCAAGAGATACGACACAATGCCATATCCATCTTGGCTGGCGTCTGAGAAATGATGGATCTGTGCAGTTTTAGTGAGACCAAACATGGCAGGCTTTAAACATCTGCTGACTTTCAGCTCTGAAAGCTTCTCAAGGTGCCTTAGCCACTGCAGCCATGCTTTGCGTGGTTTGTCTTGGACGTCTTCATCCCAGCTTCTTTTCTCTTTGCAAAGATCTCTCAGAATGAGTTTGACAGGTAGGAGCAGTGGTGCGAGAAAGCCCATTGGGTCATATACTGAACTGATAATAGATAAGATGCCTCGTCTTGTACATGGCTTATCTGTCAGCTGTATCTTGAACTTGAACTCATCTGAACTGGTGCACCACTGTACACCTAATGCCCGTTCTGCTGGTAGCTCATCCTTCTCCAAGTCTAGATCTTTGACTTCGGCCGCTCTTTCATGGTCAGGAATGGAACGTAGAAGATCTCTACTGTTGCTGATCCATTTGGTCAAGTGGAAACCACCTTGAGCACACAACATCATCAGCTCTTTTGCCAGAGAAACAGCTTGGCTTTCTGTGGCAACTGACTTCAAGCAGTCATCAACGTAGAAGTTTTTAAGGACCGTTTGCGTGACCTCTGGTGTGGTCTTTGTTGTTGCATCCTCCGCTGTTCTCCTCAGTGCATATGATGCACAACTCGGGGATGATGTTGCACCGAACAAGTGCACGCACATTCTGTACTCAGCAACTTCTGTGTTAAAATCACCTTCGGGCCACCAGAGGAAACGTAGCAGATCAGCATCTGTGTCTGGAACCCGTACCTGGTAGAACATGGATTCTATGTCTGCCATCATGGCAATGGGCTCCTGCCTGAATCTCAGCAATACTCCTATGAGGTTGTTCGTAAGATCAGGTCCCTGCAACAACTGATCGTTCAGTGACACTCCTCGATAAGTTGCCGCGCAGTCGAAAACAACTCGCAGTTTCAGCTTTTTGGGATGGTACACCCCGTGGTGAGGGATGAACCACACTCGACCATCACTGCGATTCAGCTGCTGTTCTGGCACTCGTGTTGCATAGCCTTTTTCCAATATGTTGCTCATAAAGGTCTTGTACTCCTGATAGAAGTCTGCATTTTTGTTAAACTTCCTCTTCAGGGAGTTCAGCCTTTGTTCAGCAATACCACGGTTGTAGGGCATCTTCAACTTGTCATCTTTTAAAGGAAGTTTGATGCAAAAGTGACCATCAACAAGCTGTGCTGATTTTGTCACAGTGTGCATGAACTGCTTGTCATGTTGAGAGTTTTCTGGCCGATCATCACACCGTTTTTCTGGGAAATCTGCATTGTAATGCCTCGTCAACATGTCTTCAATGTTCATCACAGATATGCGGTTGACAAAGAAACTTTGCCTTTCACTCTCATCAGCGTCTTTCTCACGGCTAATTGGACCGTTGACAACCCAGCCGAGTGCTGTCTTTACAGCATATGGCCCGTCATTCTGGCTACTAATAACCTCCCACGGTTCCATAGCTTTGTAAGAGTTGGCCCCAATCAGAAGACCAATTTCTGCCTCAAGCTTTGGGAGATGTACAGGACTTAAGTAAGACCACTTCTCCAAATCTTTCTTCTGTGGGATATTGGCTTTCTGTGCAGGTATGTTTGGTTGCGTGTACACATTTGGCAAAGGAATGTACTGTTGCTCCTCTAAGCCACACACCTCCAAGTCGGTAAGTACACAGCTATGTACTTTCTGTTCTTGTGCCATGGTACGAAGAATGAACTCTGTCTTTCTCCCTCTGATGTTCAACTTATGCGCTAAGTTTTCGGTGCAGAAAGTCGCCGTGCTTCCTTGATCCAAGAACGCATAGGTCTTAACCGTCTTTGAGCCCTTTTTGTGTTTTATCATTACAGGTACAATGGGAAGTATGCACTCACTGTTCCCGGCCCCAGTGTGTTCACCTTTTTTACACCCTGCAGACACCAGAGCACTTGTGACTTCACCTGTGTCTTGTGAGCTGTCATCTGTACTGTGTTGTTCTGATGCAGCCTCTTCTTTCACCACGTGCAGGATAGCTGGATGTTTAAGAGAACAGTCTGGGCATGTAGCTTTTTTTCTTACAATCTTTGGACAGGTGACCTGCTGTCAGACACCCAAAACAAAGACCGTTGGTTTTCAGGAACTGGATTCTTTCTTTCAAGGGCTTGTCTCTTATCTTGTTGCAAGTGCTCAGTGCATGATTCTTCTGGCAGTAAAGACAAGGACTTTGGAAAACACTTGCAGACTTAACTGTGATAGTTTTCTTTGCAGGCTGACCTTTACTTGCGTCCTTCTCTGTTGAGGAAACATTTACAGCAAAGCTGCTCCTTTTAGACTCTATTTTGGTAGCGCTGAGTTTCTTCTTCAAAGCTTTGGGACCACCTGATGTGGGATCCAGAATATCTCCAAACAGTGGATCATTTGCAACTCTTGCTTGATGGTAAACAAAGTCCACTAAATCTGAGAATCTGGCTCTTTTTCTTGTTCTCTCTTGGATGTCAAAAGCATAGCTTCTCCATCTTTCTTTTAACTTGAAAGGAAGTTTGGATAGAATGCATTTCATGTTGGTCGGGTTGTTCATTTCGTCCATGTAATCCACGTCGTTCACTGTGTTACAACACCCGATCAAAAACAACGCAAAAGCATTCAGTCCCTTTCTGTCTTCAGACTTTATCTGAGGCCACTCCATTGCCTTCTTGATATAAGCTGCAGCAACAGTCAGCTCATCTCCATAGTGACGATCAAGCAGTGCTCTTGCTTCTCTGTAAGCTCTGTCCGGCCTCATGTGCTCACAGCTGCGAATGAGATCCAGCGGCTCTCCACTCGTAAACTGTTCGAGGTAATACAATCGATCTTGATGGCTGTCAGTATTACTGTCAATGGCATGCTCAAATGCTCTTATAAAGGATCTGTACGTCAGTGGATCTCCTTTGAATATTGGAATGTCCCTGTGAGGCAACTGAGACAAACTCTGTTGCCTAATGAGCATCTCAGTGACTTCATTTTGACGTTGTAGCACGTGGTACAGGCCATCGGACGAAGAATCAGTGTGGCTATGTCGATCTGGACGTGGCGTGCTGCTGGCATCATCGAGTCTTACTGAAAATTTCCTTCTGTCTGAAGCATCAATCTGAGCTGGCGGCTTTGGATTTAGAGAACGTGAGGACCTGCCAACTCCAGGAGGCACATTATCATGCACATTGACAGCCCTTCTCTGTCCACTAAACAGAAGTTCTGCTTTGGATTCTGGGGGCGTCTCCTGCAAATCATCCAAAGTCTCATGTGCATCCTCATATTCCTCATACACCTTTAATTTGGCATTTGAAGCTGCAAGCTCAGTTTCAATTTCCAGCTGCTCTTTCTTTAGTTTTAAGCGTAGTTCTTCCTGTTCTATTTCTTGTTTCTTTTTCATTGCTGCAGCTCTTGCTAACAATGCTTCACGGTCTGCTTTGATCCTCAGCTTTGCAGAACTACTGTTGGAAGAACGACTTGAAACTGAACCAGCTTTAGATGCGCTGTCATCATCTTCTGCTTCCTCTTCCTGGGGATCTTTAATGACATTTGCAATCCACACATTTGTGTCTTGTAAGAACCGCTTGAATTCTGAATATCTGCTCTCAAAAACTTCTTGATCTGCTTGCTTTTCATCTTCATTCAACAATTCACACAGTTCCTCATTCAGACGTTCATACTCTCCAAAGTATCTTTCAAACATCAGCAATGTTTCGTCTTTTATCAGGTGAACGTTGTCTTCATCTTGTTTTAATTCTTTTAAGTCATTTCTCTGCTTGGTTAACTGCGCCAGCTTTCCTTTTCTTTCTCCTTTAAGCCTCTTGATTTTCTCCTCCTTAGCCTTTTCTGTGGGCTTTGGCGCCCTCTTCTGGTCAACATGCGTAACTGCACCGCTGTCCGACATCTTGTTTCACTCTTTAATCTCTACACATAAACTGTTACAATTCCTCGAATTATCCACAGCTTCTTACTCTTCTTAAGCATTCACAAGCACTCGTGAAAAGAGTTACTATATATGTAGGACCTTTGAATCGAAACTTGATGACTTCCCTTTCAAGCTATGACTAGCGTTAGCATGGCGGCTAGCGTTAGCATCGCGGGTAGCGTTAGCTTAACGAAGCGGCTATTAAGAGTCATAAAATGAGCACCAGACCTGTTTCACGGACAATGTCCACTCCACACAGCATTCACGGTTACTCACGGCACCAGAGCCTTTCCTTTGTGTGCACTTGTGAAGCTTCAGCCTCCTTGGTCTACTTGTAGCAGCGGCTAATGTTGCACATACACTCGTACGGTTATTTAGCTCCAAGTCGGCTTATTGAATCCCGTGGCTTCGTCCATGAAGTGCTCACAAGTCTTTCTGCAGATGTTCTTCTGTTAGTTTTGGAGGAAAAATCCACGTGATGGCACAGTTCTTTCCAGTGAGCAGTCTTTTGACTACGGTGTGAGTGCAGCAAAGCTGACTCACTAGCTTTGGACCTCAAAGTTCTTTGCACTCAACACGTGCATGCAGCAAGCAAAAGCCTTGAAACCGAAGTTGTCTTTTTTACTTTTAATAACAAAAAAAAGGTAACATACAAAATTTTAACTTGTCTCTAGACTTTTCTGAAAAGCTAACTAAATGCAGTGCAGGTCAAAAGACTGTGTTGCTCCAAGGTCCAGTGGCTTCTGATCTAATTATCTGGAAATTTTTACCCATGTCAGTTAAACATCCAATCAGAAATAGGCAACATACACTGTATCATTAGTTACTGGTCAAATAATTTGCTCTACTGCAACACAACTTACTAGTGTAATAAAAGTATATTAACCACTTTACCAATACTAAATAACAATTACACCATAATAGAAAAATGGCTACAACACTAACGCTAGCTGTAGTGTTGTCTGCATCATTGAAGTGCCGACTACAGACATACGTGCAACCTTGTTTTATTTTAAATTCGGTCCTTCACTCCGACAAATCGCTTTCATCCACTTCTTCCTTAGTGTCTTTTCAGTCAGGAATCCATGAAAACTTCGGTACGGCTGGCGATGTTTATTAGATCTACACAATGGAACAGAGCAGCAACATTGAGACATTCCTGGCCCGGAAGAGGAAGGTTCAGATGTTTCAACTTCCGGAAACTGGAACTCGGAAGCGTGATAATCCTCTATAGTCAGACAAAGGACCAATAGCACTGAGTTGACTGATTAAAGGGTTATTTTTTTCCAAAGACGAGGATTTCTGTTTTGTCTTTATTTAAAAACATAAAGTTTGCACTCATCCATGCCTGCACCTCTTGGAGACAGTTCTGCAGCGAATTTACAGCAGATTTGCCACCTGTTGTAGACGCAGGAAGGTAAATCTGAATGTCGTCTGCAAAACAGTGAAAAATGACGTAATATTTTTTTAAAAGATGGAGCCCAGCGAAAGCAGATAAAGAGCGAAAAGGAGGGGTGCTAATATTGACCCCTGGGGGGCGCCAAAGTTTAAAGGAGACACTGAGGAAGAAAATGAAATATAACCATGAAATATGGTCAAACATTAAAGAACATGATATATATGTACATGCCCAATGCCTGAATATTGTGTTTTCTGCATGTGTAGAACTTACCAGTTGGGTTTTGTTCGTGCAATGAAAAGTTCTGGAAAAGTGTGGAAAAAAAACAAAAACAAAATATTGTGATGGAGTCAAATGAGGTGATTTAACCGACACGTGCAAAATCACCCATATCAGGATTTGGTGATGAATAAAAACATGGTTAATAATCTTCTACGTTCTGGTCTGGGCGAGTTTATCACAAACCAGGTTTAGGAAGATACTGATGACTAATGCAACCGGTCAGCTGAGGGTCCGGGGGGGCTCGTGGGGGGAACAGCAGGTCTCAGGCAGGTGCGACATGTGGCGAGCTGCTGTCTGAACTCTGAGACCTGCAGCGTTCGCTTTGACCTCCACATCTGAAAACACGAGACAAAAGAAAAGTCGACCTCTTCTAGAAAATGAACCTCTCTGTCTCCTGACCAGCCAGCTGATCCACGAGACCCTGTTCTTCCTGCCCACGTACAAGAAAGTCCTGGGGGAGATGGGCCAGGACATCTGGGAGAACATGAAGCGCGAGGGGAGAGGCCTGCAGGAGCTGGCCGATAACATGCGGGGTCACATGACCGGGGTCCGGGAACGGACGGAGGTCTTCGCCCAGGAGCTGCAGCAGAACGCCGATGACGTCAGCAACAGGGTCTCCAGCTACGCCCACCAGCTGGGGACACGCCTCCAGAAAGACACCCAGGAGATCATGAGGGGAGTGGGACGGAGAGGAGGCGCTGATGGGGAACGCTGTCCAGTAAGAAGCTCAGAAATTATTATCTAAATGCCAATTTTACACGTTTTTATTCCTTAAAATGCTCAAAAAGGACATTTGGTAAAGCTTTTTTGTGGGTTTTAGTATTTAGAAAACCAAATTATTTTTGGGGAATAAATAGAACAGCCTATTTAAAGAGTCATAACAGCATAGTTATCATTTATGTTCCAGATGAAAAGCATAAATGATTAATATCTGGAAGGTAAAGCTGAAGTAGAATTTAAATAATTTTATTTATATAACTGTCCTTTTTTCATGACATTTAATTTATGTCAGAAAGTTATATATCCAACACACTCAAACATAGAGGTACCAGTTTGTACTTAAAATGGTCCAAAGCTTGTTGCTGGGGGGGGGGGGGTTCCTTTCTGAAAGACATTTCTGTACCTTCATGGTCCATTTTTGTACCTTATCAAGCTGTATGAGTTAATAAAGTACAATTAAACCAATTAAAGATGATGAATAAAAGTCAATAAAATAGAGATTATGACAACAATCAAAGATGCTGATAATAAATGAATAATTATTATAGAAATATTAGGCCAAACACATATATAATTATACATATAATTATTACTATGATTATTATGAAAACCATAATATAATAACTATAATTATACTACTGTTTAGGAGTGCTGCTATTTATAGCTATTGTACAAAGCTACACACATTTTTCAATGCTGCAGGTACCCTTAGGGTTGAAATGGTACAAATGTGTACTTTATATTACTTTGGACCCTTTTTCATAGTATATAGGTACTTCTGGCCTCATAAAGACCAATATTGTACTTTTGAGAGAACATTTGTAAAAAAAAATGTACGTACAGGTACAGAAACGTTCCTGACTCGAACCTCTGTTTTTGAGAGTAAAAGATGAAAACTCAACTCTCAAATTTAAAATTGTACTCAAACAGAACCTAAAAAATGTTAATCTTTGTATTTCTGATCAAAATTGACCTTTTTTTAAAATGTGAAACTAGTTTTCCTTTCTGGAAATCAGGATTTTGACCACCAGAAGTTAAAGAATAGACCTTGTCATGTATCTGTAATAAGAAAAGGAGAAATTTTACTGATAGGAAATCTTAATGACGCATCACCTATGAGGTAACAGTAACAGTACGGGCGAATTAATGCGCATTCGGACGAAACTAGTCTGAACCTGTTCGTTGGGTCCAGGTTTCCGGTCTTGTGTAACTATATTTATGTGTTTCCAGGAGAAAACTTTCCCCGTCTCACACAGGCATGAAAAACATGACAGAATGACATCATCCAGGACATTTTATCCTCCAACTGAGACGTCGTCTGTTCACAATAAATATTTAATTCCTCTTTTAGAGATGGATGGATGAGTAATGATGGATGAAAAAAAGGATGGATTGAGCAGATAAATGCTGAGGCGCCTTTAAATGCAAAATAGTTCAATATGTTTGAAAAACTGTTAAACTCATCTTTACCACTAGATGGCAGTAATTCTCACATACTGGGTCTTTTAGAAGTCGTTGTTGGCTTGTTTTTACACAAACCAAGAAAAAAACCCCACAAAAAGTTCAAATTACACTGTGTAAATGTTTATTTCTACTTTAATGTCAAGTCTTTGCAGGATTAAGTTGGTTTCTTCAACTCAGATATGCTCCTTTAAACATTTGTGGTATAAAATCCTCAGGAACCTGAATCTTTCTTCCCCCAGCTGAAAATAAAACCCATCCCTCTTTCAGCTGAAGGATTGTGATAAATGAAATGATTTTCTCTCTTCATTCAATCCCTTGTTTCCAGACATGTTGCCGACTACCTCGGGGAGCTCCAGTCCCGCACCATGGACAACGTGGAGGACGCTAAGACCAGGGTGGACCCGGACTTCTCCCAGCTACGAGAAAAAGTCCAGGCCAAGATCTCCAGCCTGAACGATCTGCTGCAGTCGGAGGTGGAGAGCGTGAAAACCAAGTTCCAGACGGTGGCCGAGGACGTCAAGGAGAACTTCGAGGACCTGAGGTCCGCTCTGGGGGAGAAGATGGTGGCGCTGCGCGACTGGTTCCAGCCGTACGTCTCCAAAATCAGGGACCTGTGAACCCGGAAACCAGTCTGGGCTGTCGGGCCGTCCACCTTCTTCTGGTCTAAACTGGTTCGTGTATGTAAGAATCATCAATAAAACCAGTTCTAGATAAAACGCGTCCTCAGAGTCTCTCAGTTCATGAAAAATGGTCAAAGATTAAAGAAGAAAGGTCGACTCCAAACATTCAGGAGGGTTTGTTTTACTCAGAAACTCTGAAAAGATTCACATGACGGCGAGTTTTACATCCAAGTTCAGTCCAACGTCTCAGAAACAGTTCCAGTGTTTTCTATCATCAGTCAGCAGGGTGAGGTCACATGACCAGATCACATATGACAGCACGCTGAACAGGAACATGAATAACAACATACTGTAAAAAAATACTGTTTAGTGTCAACTATGAATATATATTCATCTTTTTTCCTTTAAAAAAAAAAAAAAAACAGCGGCAAAAGAAGCAGAAAATTTTACTTTTAAAACCAAAAATAAAAATAGTTTGCATGTAACTGCCTGAGAAAAGGAAGATTTCCATCAATGTTCCCTTTTACCAAAACATGGAGTTGAAATACTGAAGGTTTTAGTTCAAAATGATGCTACACAACAGACAAAAACGACATGAAATATATGTACAAAGTGGAAACAACTTTAAAAAGTAATTAAAATACAAGAAAATTTTTGACAAAATGTAAAATAATCCCAAAGTGTAAATAAGAGTAAACATTAACTGACAGACTAAAAATTCACATTCACAAACATTAAATATAAGAACAAAAAGAATTTAAAAAAAAAATCCATGTACAAAAGTGAAAAAAAGGAATAAAAATACAGGAAAAACTACCTTTCAGAGCTTTAGATGACACAATTTTTGTGAGGATTCTTTTTAAATATACATTTTTTCCATCATATACATTTTTTAAAAAATAAAACAAAAAATAGGATTCACAAAAAAAGAAATTATTAAATGAAACAGTAACTAAAAATGGGATAAAGGAAATGTGGATACAAAAGTGAAAACAAAACCTTCAAAGTAAAAGCACTAAAATGTGTTTAGATAAAAAACAAACATATGAAGTAAAACATGGATTAGCAGCAGAGACCAGAACGTAGACCTCGAGGTTCAGCACCAGAAGATTTTTTTCTTCTACAGTTTAAACAATTCCACTTTTTTCATCTTACACTAAAACTAAAAGCTTGTTTATGTCATCATCTTCATCATCATCTTCATCTTTAGTTCGTTAAAACCAGAAGAAACAGTTAAAACATGAAACTGTTTCTGGTTTCAGCAGAAAGTTTTAATAAAACCTGCACTCCCAGTGTCCATGTCCCTGTCACGTCCTCCTGGTGTGAAAGATGTAATGCTCGTGCAGCCTGGTGATGTCGTTGAAGGTGGCTGTGCACATGACGCAGGCGTGGACGTCGTCCCCCCGCGTCTCCGCTGCATCGTCCACTGCATTGTCCTCGCGGTCGCTGCCGTCCGCCGTGTCTGCGCATTCCTTCGGGATCAAAGACTGGATCAATTGTTCCAGCGGGTCTGAGGCGCCCACTTCTTGTTCACAATCAGAGTCCAGACCTGCATCTGGTTCTCCAGGAGCCGGGTCCAGGTTTTCCTCCTCCCCGTCTGAAACCACGACGGGAGTCTCCGAGGAGACGATGGGGACGACGTACAGCCGGTCTGGGTGCGGGTACCGGAACAGGTGTTTTTTCCTGCTGACTGGAAGACGGCGTACCGGCTGGGGCGAGGTGTCCCGCTGGGGTCTGTCGGGATCGGGGGACGCGGGGCTTTCCGGAGGACTCTCAGGCCTCTCCCCGGTGCCGAGGTGGCAGACCTGATGCGCCTGCAGCAGGTCGCTGCTGGAGAAGGAGGCGCTGCACCTCCTGCAGGAGTACGGGAACAGAAGCGGTGGGAGCGGCGCCGGCCGCGGCACGTCCAGGCGCCTCCGGTGGATCTTCGCGTGGGCGGCTAAGGCGGCGTAGCAGGAGAACGGGAGGTTGCACGGCAGGCACATGTGGGACTTCGCTCCTCTGTGCAGCAGCTTGTGTCGGTCCAGGTTTTTCAGGGCGGAGAAACGTTTTCCACACGTGCTGCATTTCAAACCGTCCTGCTGGTGGCAGGCGGACAAGTGGGCGTTCAGGTCGTCCTGGTGGGCGAAGCTTTCCGGACACGACGGGCACGCGTGCAACGCCTGGGTCGCGTGGTCCTGCAGGTGATGCATGTACGAGCCCAGGAAGCGGAACTCCAGCTGACAGTGGCTGCAGCGGAAAGGCCTGCCGGCTTTCCGGTGGTGACGCTGATGCACCCACAGCTTGTTCCACCGCATAAAAGACGTCCCCCAACGTCCACCCTGAAACCTGCCCCTCAGTCTGGGGGTCATAGACTCAGGAGACCTGCAGGGCTGAGGAAGCCTGGAGGACTGAGGGAACCTGGAGGACTGAGGGTACCTGGAGGATGCTGTTTGAGTGGAACCAGACCCTGGAGACGGAATGCTGACATCATCGTCGTCCATCACAGCAGAACTTGGACTTTGCGTTGATGGTGGAGGTGACTGGACAGACTGCTCCGACTCCAGAACTAGACTTTCCTCCATGTTGCCGTCACCCCCCGTGTCCTTCCAGACCTCCTTCAGGGAAGCTCTGCACGCCTTCTCTTCACCGCTGTCCCTGCAGCACAGCAAGCAATGGAGCCTGGACTCCGCCGCCAGGTCGTACCGCTGTCTGCAAGCTTGACAGCGCTCACGCCCGCTGGCCGTATGCGTCTGCAGATGCAGAACGTAGTGGCACCAGTGGCGATGACGCTGCTCGCATAGCGGACATTTAAAAAACACCGGGGTTACCATCACCGCGTTGGCACGCTGAGAAACCAGGAAACGATTCATCACAGCTGGAGGTTTGTCAGAGCAAACAGTTGCTACATGTTGGGGCGCCGTGGAGATGCAGGAAGTTTCACCACCTCTGCAGCAGAAGGAAGGCTTCTCTGAGGGGATCTCAGGGTGGAACTCGGAGGGGGTCTCTGGGTGAATCTTGGAGTGGATCTCGGGGTGGATATTGGAGGGGATCTGTGGGTGGATCTTGAAGGAGATCTCGGGGTGGATCATGGACGGGGTCTCTGGGTGGATCTTGGAGGGGATCTGTGGGTGGATCTTGGAAGGGGTCTCAGGGTGGATCTCTGAGGGGGTCTCTGGGTGGATCTTGGAAGGGGTCTCAGGGTGGATATTGGAGGGGATCTCTGGGTGGATCATGGACGGGGTCTCAGGGTGGATATTGGAGGGGATCTGTGGGTGGATCTTGGAGGAGATCTCGGGGTGGATCATGGACGGGGTCTCTGGGTGGATATTGGAGGGGATCTGTGGGTGGATCTTGGAAGGGGTCTCAGGGTGGATCTCTGAGGGGGTCTCTGGGTGGATCTTGGAGGGGCTCTCTGGGTGGATCTTGGAGAGAATCTCTGGGTGGATCTTGGAAGGGGTCTCAGGGTGGATCTTGGAGGGTGTCTCGGGGTGGATCTTGGAGGGGCTCTCTGGGTGGATCTTGGAGAGGATCTCTGTGTGGATCTTGGAGGGGGTCTTGGGGTAGATCAAGGATGGGATCTCGGGGTGGATCTTGGAGGGGGTCTTGGGGTAGATCATGGAGGGGATCTCTGGGTTAAACTCGGAGGGGATCTCTGGGTGGATCTTGGAAGGGGTCTCAGGGTGGATCTTGGAGGGGGTCTCGGAGTGGATCATGGATGGGCTCTCTGGGTGGATCTTGGAGGGGGTCTCAGTGTAGATCATGGAGGGGATCTCGGAGTGGATCTTGAGGTGGATCTCTGAAGGGATCTGTGGGTAGATGTCTGAGAGGACCTCTGGGCAAATCTCTGAGTGGATCTTGGGGTAGATCATGGATGGGATCTCTGGGTGGATCTTGGAGGGGGTCTCTGGGTAGATCATTGAGGGGATCTCTGGGTTGAACTCGGAGGGGGTCTTGGGGTAGATCATGGAGGGGATCTCTGGGTGACACTCAGAGGGGATCTCTGGGTAGATCTTGGAAGGGGTCTTGGAGTGGATCATGGATGGGCTCTCTGGGTGGATCTTGGAGGGGGTCTCGGGGTAGATCATGGAGGGGATCTCTGGGTGGATCTTGAGGTGGATCTCTGAAGGGATCTGTGGGTAGATGTCTGAGAGGACCTCTGGGCAAATCTCTGAGGGGATCTCTGAGTGGATATTGGGGTGGATCATGGAGGGGATCTCGGGGTTACTCTTGCAGGGGATCTCAGGGTAGATCTTGGAGAGGATCTCTGGGTAGATCTCTGAGGGAACCTCTGTGTGGATCTTGGAGGGGATCTCAGAGTGGTTCATGAAGGGGATCTTGGGGTGGAACTCTGAGGGGACCTCTGGGCGGATCTTGAAAGGGATCCCTGGGTGGATCTCGGACAGGATCTGTGGGTGGATCTCTGAGTGGACCTCTGTGTGGATCTTGGGGTGGATCTTAGCAGGGATCTGTTGGTAGATCTCAGAAGGAATCTCTGAGGGGATATCTGAGGGGATCTCTGGGTGGGTCGTGGAAGGGATCTCTGGGTGTATCTTGGAAGGGATCTCTGGGCAGATCTCTGCAGAGATCTCTGGGTGGATCTTGGAGAGGTTCTTGGAGGGGACCTCTAGATGGATCCTTGAGAGGATCTCTGGGTAGATCATGAGGGGGATATCAGAATGGTTCTTGCAGGCGATCTTGGGGTGGATCTTGGAGGGGATCTCAGAGGGGATGTCTGGGTGGATCTTTGAGGGGATCTCTGAGCCGATCTCTGGGTGGATCTTGGAGGGGATCTGTGGGTTAATCCTGGAGGGAATCTCTGAGGGGATCTGTGGGTGAATTTGGTAAGGGATCTCTTTGTGGATTATGGAGGGGATCTCTGTGTGGATCTTGGAGGGGATCTCGGGGTGGATCTCTGACAGCATCTCTGGGTGGATCTGAAGCTCTTGAAGCTTCCCGAAACCTTTAGTACACGCAGAGCATGAAAACGGCTCTGAGGGCCTGTGTGTCATCTCGTGGAAACTCAGACTTGAAGACCTGCTGAACTTTTTCCCGCAGATGGAGCAGCTCTGTTGTTTTTCATGTGTTCGTTTGTGTGTTTTAAAAGCATCTCTGTTCATGAACTCTTTACTACAAACAGAGCACCTGAAGGCGTTTTCGTGGCGGGACTCTCCGTCTGATCTGGTATGGATCCCTGAACTGTCCCCGATATGACTTTTGAAGTGAAGGATGAGTTTGGTTTTGGTTTTAAACGCCGCCGGGCAGCAGGGGCAGCGCACCGCCGGAGGCTCGGCGTGGAGCTTGGAGTGCAGCTTGAGCTGGGAGAGCTTAGCGAAGCTCCTTCCACATGTGGGGCATCTGTACGGTTTCTCACCCGTGTGGATTCGCTTGTGGAGTGTAAATGCCGATATGTGCCGAAAAGAGCGGCCACAGAAGGAGCAGCGGATGCTCTTCTTCTGGGATTTCTGCATATCTGAACAGTTGGAGTCTGTAAATCCGGACTCGCTGACGGTCGTGTCCTGATCCGTCATCTGGATGTCCTCCCTGAGACCAGATGCTTCCACATCAGCCGGATCATTCCAGAGCAATCTGATGCGACGTGGCTTTGCCTTCTTATTCCCGGTCCAGTGCGTTTTACTCCTCCGTCGTCTCTTCTTCTTTGCTGGTCTTGCAGGACCGACAGATTCCTCTTTGGTGCGTTCAGCCTGGAAGGAAAACCCAATCCCTGATGTTTCAAACTCATCAGGATCTTGTTTGACAGCCTTTAACTCCACAGGAGAGTCTTCCATGTTGAATACGTCGCCTCTCTTTCTTCCTCTCCTGATGTGTGATGATTGGTTCATTCCTTCGACCTCGGGCGGATCAGATTCAAGCTTCTTCTTTCTGCCCCTCTTAAGCTTTTCCTCCAGTTTCAGATCTGCCGATGCGGCTTTGCAGTCGACCTCGACGGAAAACGTCAGGATGTCTTTCGGATCAGATGTCTCTCTTCGGTTTTCCTCCACGGTCAGTCCAGTTTCTGGGAATTCTGGAGCTGCTTCCAGTTTCTGGTCTTTGTTCAGCTTACGTTTTGGTTTCCTGCCCCTCTTCTTCTGTCCCACCATTCCCACCACAGTATCGTCAGGTTGTGGTTTTACTTTCTTTCTGCTCCATTTACACTTCGGAGACCCACAAACAGATGACGACGTCGTCTCCTGCTCGGATGTTTCTTTGCTTCTTTTCCGTGGTTTGTTTGTCCCGGTAGCTTGATTTTCGGCGGGAGGATCGGAGGGAAGAGGAGGAACACCCAGCTGATCTGCCGTCGTCTCCTGAACTGGTCCGGCTTCCAGATCTGTTGCAGGTCTAGAAGCAGCTGTTTTCTCGACGGTCGGTCCAGTTTCTGGGACTTCTGGAGCTGGTTCCGGTTTCTGGTCTTTGTTCAGCACTGCTTTTGGTTTCCTGCCCCTCTTCTTCTGTCCCACCATCACCCCTTCAGGTTTTACATCCACAGAGGAAGCAGGAAGAACACGAGGATTCCGCTTCTTGTTAGTCCCCTTTCTCTTTTTCTTGACGTTCCTGATCAGAGAAGCAGCTGTGATGTGGTCAACATTTGCCTCCAGATCTAATACAGGCCTGAAAGCAGCTGTGATGTGGTCTACACCTCCCTCCAGAGCTGCTACAGGACTAGAAGCAGCTATAATGTGGTCTACATCTGCCTCCAGATCTGATACAGGCCTGGAAGCAGCTGTGATGTGGTCTACCCTTGTCTCTAGACCTGCTGGAAGTCTGGAATTAGCTGCAATGTGGTCTACACCTGTCTCCAGACCTGTGATGTGGTCTACACCTGTCTCCAGACCTGTGATGTGGTCTACACCTGTCTCCAGACCTGATATGTGGTCTAAACTTGCCTCCAGACCTGTGATGTGGTCTAAACCTGCCTCCAGACCTGTGATGTGGTCTACACCCGCCTCCAGACCTGCTGCAAGGTTTCTTCTTCCTCTAACTGCCCCACGTTTCTTCCTTTCTTTGGGTTTTGTGGGATTTTCCAGGTTCGCTGCCTCAGATTTCGGCGCCTCCTCTGGTTGGTTTCCTCCTACGTTTGAGTTTTCTGGAGGATTTTTCTGCTCCTACTCTTCTTCTTTCCCGAACCTTGTAAATCTGTCTCTAAATATCCGCTGGGTTCTGAGCTCACATGTTCAGCTCCAACACTGGCGGACATCTCTTTCCTCCTCCTGATGTTCTTGGGTTTTGAACCTCCGTCTATCTCCGTATTTTGCAGATTTCCCACCTCAGTATCGTCAGGTTGTGGTTTTACTTTCTTTCTGCTCCATTTCCGCATCGGAGACCCACAAACGGACGCAGATGTCGTCTCCTGCTCAGATGCTTCTTTGCTTCTTTTCTGTGGTTTCTTTTTCCCAGTAGCTTGATTTTTGGCGGGAAGATCGAGGGGAAGAGGAGGAACATCCAGCTGATCCACTGTCAACTCCTGAACAGGTTCCGCCTCCAGGTCTGCTGCAGGTCTAGAAGAAGCTGTTTCCTCAACAGTCAGTTCTGTTTCTGGGACTTCTGGAGCTGGTTCCGGTTTCTGGTCTTTGTTCAGCACTGCTTTTGGTTTCCTGCCCCTCTTCTTCTGTCCCACCATCACCCCTTCAGGTTTTACATCAGTGGAGGAAGCAGGAAGAACACGAGGAGTCCGCTTCTTGTTAGTCCCCTTTCTCTTTTTCTTGACGTTCCTGGTCAGAGAAGCAGCTGTAATGTGGTCTACACCTCCCTCCAGAGCTGCTACAGGTCTAGAAGCAGCTGTGATGTGGTCTACACTTGCCTCTAGACCTGTGATGAGGTCTACACCTGTCTCCAGACCTGTGATGTGGTCTACAACCATCTCCAGACCTGCTGCAGGTCTAGAAGCAGCTGTTTCCTCAACGGTCAGTCCCGTTTCGGGCACTTCTAAAGTTGGTTCCGGTTTCTGGTCTTTCTTCAACGCATGTTTTGGTTTCCTGCCCCTCTTCTTCTGTCCCACCATCACCCCTTCAGATTTTACATGCACAGAGGAAGCAGGAAGAACACGAGAAGTCCGCTTCTTGTTAGTCCCCTTTCTCTTGACGTTCCCGGTCAGAGAAGCGGCTGTGATGTGGTCTACACCTGTCTCCAGACCTGTGATGTGGGCTACACCTGTCTCCAGACCTGTGATGTGGGCTACACCTGTCTCCAGTCCTGCTGGAAGTCTGGAAGCAGTAGCCATGTGGTCTACACCTGTCTCCAGACATGTGATATGGTCTACATCTCCCTCCAGACCTGCTGGAAGTCTGGAAACAGTAGTGATGTGGTCTACACCTGTCTCCAGACCTGTGATGTGGTCTAAACTTGCCTCCAGACCTGTGATGTGGTCTAAACCTGTCCCCAGACCTGTGATGTGGTCTACACCCGCTTTCAGCCCTGCTGAAGGGTTCCTTCTTCCTCTAACTGCCCCGCCTTTCTTCCTTTGTTTGGGTTTTGTGGGATTTTCCAGGTTCGCTGCCTCAGATTTCGGCGCCTCCTCTGGTTGGTTTCCTCCTACGTTTGAGTTTTCTGGAGGATTTTTTCTGCTCCTTCTCTTCTTCTTTCCTGAACCTTGTAAATCTGTCTCTAAATATCCGCTGGGTTCTGAGCTCACATGTTCAGCTCCAACACTGACGGACATCTCTTTCCTCCTCCTGATGTTCTTGCGTTTTAAACCTTCGTCCGTCTCCGTATTTTGCAGATTTCCCACCTCAGTATCGTCAGGTTGTGGTTTTACTTTCTTTCTGCTCCATTTCCGCTTCGGAGACCCACAAACGGATGAAGACGTAGTCTCCTGCTCGGATGTTTCTTTGCTTCTTTTCCGTGGTTTCTTTGTCCCGGTAGCTTGATTTTCGGCGGGAGGATCGGAGGGTAGAGGAGGAACATCCAGCTGATCTGCCGTCGTCTCCTGAACTGGTCCGGCTTCCAGATCTGTTGCAGGTCTAGAAGCAGCTGTTTCCATAACGTTCGGTTCTGTTTCTGGGACTTCTGGAGCTGGTTCCGGTTTCTGGTCTTTGTTCAGCACTGCTTTTGGTTTCCTGCCCCTCTTCTTCTGTCCCACCATCACCCCTTCAGGTTTTACATCCACAGAGGAAGCAGGAAGAACATAAGAAGTCCGCTTCTTTTTAGTCCCCTTTCTCTTTTCTTAACGTTCCTGGTCAGAGAAGCAGCTGTGGTGTGGTCTACACTTGCCTCTAGACCTGCTGGAAGTCTGGAAGCAGCTTTGATGTAGTCTACACTTGCCTCCAGACCTGTGATGTGATCTAAACCTCCCTCCAGACCTGTGATGTGATCTAAACCTCCCTCCAGACCTGTGATGTGGTCTACACCTGTCTCCAGACCTGTGATGTGGTCTAAACCTGCCTCTAGACCTGTGATGCAGTCTACACCTGCTTGCACACCTGTGATGTGGTCTACACCTGTCTCCAGACCTGTGATGTGGTCTAAACCTGCCTCCAGACCCGTGATGCAGTCTACACCTGCTTGCACACCTGTGATGTGGTCTACAACTGTCTCCAGACCTGTGATGTGGTCTAAACCTTCCTCCAGACCTGTGATGTGGTCTACACCCGCCTCCAGACCTGTGATGTCATCTAAACCTGCCTCCAGACCTGTGATGTGATCTACACCGGTCTCCAGACCTGTGATGTGGTCTACACCTGTCTCCAGACCTGTGATGTGGTCTATAACCGTCTCCAGACCTGCTACAGACCTGGAAGCAGCTGTGATGTGGTCTACATTCGACTCTAGACCTGATGGAAGTCTGAAAGCAGCTGTGATGCGGTCTACAACCATCTCCAAACATGTAATGTGGTCTACAATCATCTCCTGACCTCCTGCAGACCTGGAAGCAGCTGTGATGTGGTCTACACCCGCCAGCAAACCTGCTGGAAGTCTAGAAGCAACTGTTATGTGGTCTACTCCTGTCTCTAGACCTGTGATGTGGTCTACACCCGCCTCCAGACCTGCTGCAGACCTGGAAGCAGCTGTGATGTGGTCTACACCTGCCTCCAGACCTGTGATGTGGTCTACTCCTGTCTCTAGACCTGTGATGTGGTCTACACCCGCCTCCAGACCTGCTGCAGACCTGGAAGCAGCTGTGATGTAGTCTACACCTGCTTCCAGACCTGTGATGTGGTCTACACTCGTCTCTAGACCTGCTGGAAGTCTGGAAGCAGCTGTGATGCGGTCTACACCTGCCTCCAGACCTGTGATGTGGTCTACACCTGTCTCCGGACCTGTGATGTGGTCTACACCTGTCTCCAGACCTGTGATGTGGTCTACACCTGTCTCCGGACCTGTGATGTGGTCTACACTTGTCTCCAGACCTGCTGGAAGTCTGGAAGCAGCTTTGATGTGGTCTACACCTGTCTCCAGACCTGTGATGTTGTCTACACCTGTCTCCAGACCTGTGATGTGGTCTAAACTTGTCCCCAGACCTGTGATGTGGTCTAAACCCGCCTCCAGACCTGTGATGTGGTCTACACCTGTCTCCAGACCTGATATGTGGTCTACACCTGTCTCCAGACCTGTGATGTGGTCTACACCCGTCCCCAGACCTGTGATGTGGTCTACACCTGTCTCCAGACCTGATATGTGGTCTAAACTTGCCTCCAGACCTGTGATGTGGTCTACACCCGTCCCCAGACCTGTGATGTGGTCTACACCCGTCCCCAGACCTGTGATGTGGTCTCACACCCGTCCCCAGACCTGTGATGTGGTCTACACCCACCTCCAGACCTGCTGCAGGGTTTCTTCTTCCTCTAACTGCCCCGCGTTTCTTCCTTTCTTTGGGTTTTGTGGGATTTTCCAGGTTCGCTGCCTCAGATTTCGGCGCCTCCTCTGGTTGGTTTCCTCCTACGTTTGAGTTTTCTGGAGGATTTTTTCTGCTCCTTCTCTTCTTCTTTCCTGAACCTTGTAAATCTGTCTCTAAATATCCGCTGGGTTCTGAGCTCACATGTTCAGCTCCAACACTGACGGACATCTCTTTCCTCCTCCTGATGTTCTTGGGTTTTGAACCTTCGTCCGTCTCCGTATTTTGCAGATTTCCCACCTCAGTATCGTCAGGTTGTGGTTTTACTTTCTTTCTGCTCCATTTCCGCTTCGGAGACCCACAAACGGACGAAGACTTTGTCCTCTTCTCGGATGCTTCTTTGCTTCTTTTCCGTGGTTTCTTTGTCCCGGTAGCTTGATTTTTGGCAGGAAGATCGGAGGGAAGAGGAGGAACATCCAGCTGATCCGCTGTCGTCTCCCAAACTGGTTCAGTTTTAAAAGTCAAACTTAGAGTTTGCTCAACGGCTTCGACCTTCATCAGTGTCCCTCCTCTGCCTCGGTTCGGCTGCCTCCCGTTGAGGTTGATGATGGTGTGCTCCTCTTCCTCCTGCTTCAGACAGAAAAGACTCTCCTCCTGCAGCTGCAGAGCTTTCCTACCTCTTCGTTTTGGGGTTGAATTCTTCCTCGCCGCTTGCGTCTCCATCGCCTCTGGAGACGAATGCTCGTTCATCGCCGGAGTTTTGGCTTTTTTTCTGTTCGGTGCTCGTTTCCGAGGCGTTTTCAAATCTGCCGCTGCAGCAGGCGGAGACTCATCTTCCTCGTCTTCCTCTCCAGCTCGGACCAGACCCGCGGCCTGTCGCTCCTTCCTGCATTTAGACTCGCTGGTCTTCCCTGTCCGGGGTCTACTAAAGGTCTCTGCGGTTTTCTGCGGGTCTCCATCTTGAGCAAACACATCCTGACCAGCTGGAGCTGATACGGACTCCTCTGATTGGCTGATGGCTTCAGCAGCAGCCTGAAGCGGCTGAAACTTCTTCAGCTCCCTTTGCTTCGGCCGACCAGCTTTCCTCTTGACCTTCAGGCCCACTTCCCCTGAAACAGTCTGAGACGTGGCCTCTTTCAGCTCCTCTGGAGCCGGTTTTGGACTGGATTGTTGGTGGAATGAGTCGGGCGGATGTTCAGATGCGTTCCCGTCTTTCTCCTGGTTTTCCGGCTTTTTTCCGCTCATGTTAAACGTTTCTGTTTGACCTGAAACAGTCTGAGACGTGGTCTGGTTCGGCTCCTCTGGAGCCAGATTTGGGCTGGATTGTTGGTGGAATGGGTCGGGCGGATGTTCAGACGCGTTCCCGTCTTTCTCCTGGTTTTCTGGCTTTTTTCCGCTCATGTTAAAAGTTTCTGTTTGACCGGAAACAGTCTGAGACGTGGCCTGGTTCGGCTCCTCTGGAGCCGGTTTTGGCTTGGATTGTTGGTGGAATGGGTCGGGCGGATGTTCAGGCGCGTTCCCGTCTTTCTCCTGGTTTTCCGGCTTTTTTCCGCTCATGTTAAAAGTTTCCGTTTGACCTGAAACAGTCTGAGACGTGGTCTGGTTCGACTCCTCTGGCGGAGCCGTTTTCTCTTCCAGGCCCTTGGCTATCACAAACAGTTTGGCCATTTTGATGAGGGTTTTCTTCCTGAAGCGTCGGCCCGGTTTGTGCTTCTGCTGCTGCAGCATCTGACGCAGGACTGCCTGATACGCGTCCCGGCGCTCTGGGGAGACCTCCAGCTCGTGATTATGAAGCTGAGTCTCTCCTCCGTGATGATCCTGGACGTTGTGATCTCCAAGGTCTCGGTGTAGGACGCCGGGCTCTTGCGTCCCGGCAGGAGTCGCATCTTCAGCCGGGAACGGGGGATCCGGCTCAGCCTGAAGACCGGCGCCTGGCTCTTCGCGGTCCAGTCGGCTCGGATGCGAGTCGCCAGGGTTCTGCAGCTCCAGCTCTTCAGCCTGCAAACACAAACCAGACATTTACAGCTGGAAACTGGTCTGGTAGGAAGTCTGAATGTGGGAGGAGGGCTGGGGGCGTTTGTGGCTGTGTGTGAGTGGGTGCATTTTTGCAACATTGTGGGGACCATGTTCCGGATTTTTACCATCACCGTGAGGACGTCTTGCCTTCGTGGGGACATTTTCTCGTTCCTCACGGGTCCAAACCCCATTTTGAGGGTCAAGATTAGGTTTTGGAGATTATGTCACAATTAGGTTTTGGTTAGGGTTAGGACAAGGGTTAGGGTTAGGCAATCAGTTATGGGAGTCAGGTTTAGGGTAAGGGGCTAGGGAATGCATTATGTTAATGGATGTACCCCAGGGGGATATAAAAACAAACATCAGTGTGTGTGGGGGGGAGGGGGGGGGGGTCCATGGATGTCCAGAAATTAAGTTATTTGTAATAATGTGGATTGGCACAGGGAAAAAGTAGTGAACATGAGAAGAAGGGGAGGTGCAAAAAGGCATGGAAAGCCAAGACACCAGCTGAAATCTCTCAGCAATTAGAAAGCAATCCTGCCCCTTGTCAGTGCAAATTAGCTGGTTCAGTCTCAAATGATGGCCTATAAAAATAGTGTCTGGTATCACACAAGAAACATCTCATGATGGGTAAAAGTAGAGAGCTTTCTTAAGACCTTTGCAACCTTATTGTTGCAAATCATAATGATGGCAATGGTTACAGAAGGATTTCTAAACTTCTGAATGTTCCAGTGAGCACTGTTGGGGCCATAATCCGGAAGTGGATCATTTCACCATAAACCGACCACGACCAGGTGCTCTTTGCAAGATTTCAGACAGAAGAGTGAAAAGAATTATAAGAAGAGTTGTCCAAGAGCCAAAGATCACTTATGGAGAGCTTCAGAAAGACCTGGAATCAGCAGGTGCAATTGTTTCAAAGAAAATAAGTAATACACTCAACCGCCATGGCCTGTATGCACGCATTGCTGAAGAAAAAGCACGTTGAAGCTCGATAAAGTTTGTTGCACAACATTTAGACCAGCCCGTGAAACACCGGGAGAATATAGTCTGGTCAGATGAGACCAAAACTGAACTCTTTGGATGCCAGAATTCACATCATGTTTGGAGGTTAAATGGCACTGCACATCACCCCAAAAACGTCATACCAACAGTAAAGTTTGGAGGTGGGAACATCATGGCGTGGAGTTGTTTTTCAGCATACAGTATGGTCCGGAGAAACTTTAAATAACTGAAGGATGAATGGAAAAAAAATACAGAGACATATTTGATAAAAATCTGCTTCCATCTACCAGGATGATGGAGATGAAACGTGGGTGGACGTTTCAGCAAGACAATGACCCCAAACACAGCCAAGGAAACTCAACTGGTGTCAGAAGAAGAAAACAAAGCTGCTAGAACGGCCCAGCCAATCATCTGACTTGACTCCAATGGAAAATCTATGGAAAGAAATACAGATCAGAGTTCATAGAAGAGGCTCACGAAACCTGTTTGTGTGGAAGAATGGGCAAAATTCACACCTGAGCAATGCCACTAATTTCTCCATACAGGAGGCGTCTTGCTGTCATTGCCAACAAAGGCTTTTGTACAAAGTATTAAATAAATTTCAGAAAGTGTTCAGCACTTTTTCCCTGCGTCGTTTCACTTTATTACAAATAACTTAATTTCTGGACATCCATGGTTTGATTTCTTTGCATATGTGGATTGCATGGATTGTTACCGACATCTGGTGAAAACGTCACGTCAATCGGGCCTCTAGAAATATATTTACTGAGAAAAATGGTGACGTGTTTAATACTTATTTCACCCGCTGTAAAACCACCAGTGTTGCTGTTTGTTGTCGTTCTCAGTTTGTCTGCGCGTCCGTGTCACTGTATTGTCTTTATTCAGAATAAAAAAAAAAGAAAAAAGAAAGTCTGAATGGTTCGGTTTCTTCCCGGTTTTCCTCCTTACTGTTGCCTTGGGACGCTGTCTTGTCCTGAATTATAAGTCTGCTGCTTTTTAACTGGAACACTGATGAATGATGAGTTTTTCTGTTATGTTAAATTTAAGTTAAATTTAAGACTTTTTAGAGCAGTTTTTTTTCTTGTCCAGCATGGGAGCAGCAGAATGATGATCTGGCTGCTTTGTTGTGTTGAACAGATTTACTTTGCTAAGAGGAGCTTTATGAATATAAGGCTCCTCTTGATATTTTGAGTTTATTCATTTTATTTCTTTATTTGTTTTAATATGAAAGTTAAGAGAAGAAATGATAGAAAGTGGAAGAGAGACTTTTAGACATTTTAGAACAGAATTTTAATACCTTTTTCACGGCCACACTGGCAATAATAATGACTCCTAGAATTTAAAAAAAAATGCATTCAATTATATCAGTGGCTAATTAAAACACTGACTTGGGTGTAAAGTGCAAGTTTGCTTCACTTAAACTGCTTGATGACAAAAACACACATTCAACAATTATAAAGGAATAAAAGAGTTTGAACTACAACCAAACACAGAACAAATACATAGTTGTCCTCAAAATTATTCAAACCCTCCCATTTAAGAAAAGGCTAAATTTACAGCAGTAATTCAAATAACAAGAAACTAAAGAAACTAATAACGAATAGATATTTACAAAGTAATAATTCAGTGAATTAAAATATTGCTTTTCACTCTGATGGTTTAAACCTTTTTCTGATCCGATCGGCAGGAAAAATGAGCATGTAAACGCTCATTCTGATCATTTCTGTGGCATTTCGTCTCTGCACGTGCGTGAACCAGGCGGGGGCTGCGTGATGTAGCAGATTCAGGGAAGATGGTGGAAGCAGAACAGAGAACGGGACTGTGGACGACGCAACCCCCGACAGCAGATGGACGGCGCCACGGATCTGCCTTACGGAGTCACATACAGTCGTCCTCATAATCATTCATACCCTCCAATTAAAGACGGAAAAAATCAGCTGTCAGGGAAATTAGATGAAACTGAGAAAAGTAATAATAAATAAAAATTGTATAAATATCATGACATTGATTCTGAACTGTGGTTTGAAAGAAATATTAAAAACAAACACAAAAAAATAAAACAAGTAAACAAGCATGATGGGACTCCGAAGCCAAAATGTTGTTGAGCAACACTTTGATTCAATCACTGCAATCAGGTGTTTCTGTATCGTCCAATCAGACGTCTGCACCTGCTGACAGGTATGTTTGTCCATGTTCATGGGAAAGATGCTCTGATGTGTCTGGTACAGTTTGTTTGTTTGTATTTTTTTCATTATTATTTCCAACCACAATTCAAAAGCAATATTTTATTTCACTAAATCATAATTTTGTAAATTTTTATTTATTGTTCGTTTTTTTTAGTTTCTTGTTAACTGAATTATTGTTGTGACTTTTGCCTCGTCTGTAATTGGAGGGTGTGAATAATTTTGAGGACGACTGTGGGACGGATCTACCGATGATCCGCGTTCTGACTGGAAATTCTGATGTTAGGCGGAGCTAAAGCTGTAGCTGCACTGTTGATGCACAGCAGATCCGTTAATGATCATGTGCTTCACAGTACGGACCCGATATACGGCTGTTTTTAATCCCTGCTGAAGGGGTTAATGATTATTAAGCATTTCAGAAAACCTTCTTACAAACTAGGAGCCGTTGCGCATGTCGAAAGCATTACAAACGTATCTGTCCATCAAGTAAATACAACCAATCGGATCGCTTTCCCAGCGTCCATGTAAACATGTCAGCTGGAAGCTCCGATCGGAAAGATTTCAATCGGATGGATGAACGATTGATCCATGTAAACGCAGATACGGACTGCATCTGGAAGAACGGTCAGAGCAGACTCTGCTTCTGGAAGCTGGGATCATTCAACGTCTGCACCGGACCAGGACCGGGACCGGGACCAGAACAAAAACCAGGTCCACTGGAAGACGGAGAGGTAGGAGACCGTTCCTGCATCAGCCTCCGGAACAAGACCTCTGAATAATCATCGTTGTTTTTGTTTAAAACAAACATAGACCTACTCCGGTGGTGAATTTCCTTTCCGGCGAGCGCACACGAAGCTTTCTGCTGAGCTGAAAGTCACGGAGGCCGTTCGCTCAGCAGATCGTCGCCGTGTCGCCTGGTTTCTGCTGACTTTTCTGCTTCACGAGGCCTTGAGCTGAAAATCAAACGCGGTTGATATTTTTTGTCTCGTGAGGCCAAAAACTCACCGTGTGCGCTCAACGTGAGCTCTGCTGAGGGCAGAAGATCTAGCGACCAATCAAAACGTTTCTGCAGATCACATGATTTCATGATGGCCGCCCTCTGTCGTCACGTTAGAAGACGTGATTGATTTTGCAAAAAGATCCAAAGACTGAAGCAGAAAAGTTCTGAGGATCTTTTTGTCAGAGACTGGATTGTGTTATCGTGTTTAATTTGATCTATTTAGTCTTTTTATGAAGTAAATCATATGTACATACTGTACTATAGTATAATCGTACCAGTTGGTGGCGGTAGTGCACCTCTGAGTTCACCAACCGCCATTAAACTGGAAAGAAGAAAGAAGTCATGCAAGAAAAATGACTGAAACTGAGACAGGGACGATATCTGGAAACATCATGTCGGCAGGTCTCGTCCTGGTCAGATTTCCACCAGTTTCTTCCCGGACTACATCACTGCAAGCTGCCATCTTGAAATCATGTGGTCTATGGATGCGTTCTGATTGGTCGCTACATCTTCTTCCTCAGCAGAGCTGAAAGTTTAGTAAACATGGTGAGTTTTCACCTCAAGGTCTCGAAAAGCAGAAAACTCACAAAAAATCAGGCAACACGGCGACGATCTGCTGAGCAAATGACAAGGAAAAAAATCTTGGCCACTCTTCAAATAAGTAAAAAAAAGATTATGTTGCTTGTAATAAGCAAAATAATTCTGCCAATAAAACAAGCAAAATGTTCTTGTTAAGATTTCTTGAAATAAGATGCATTGTCTTAAAATTAGCTCCTTTATCTCACTGAAATGTTTCTCTTTAAGTAATTTTGTCTCATTTTGAGTGTGATGAGATATTTTACTAGAAATTAGGAAAATATACTTCTAAGATTTGAGGTTTTGCCGTGTGGGAAATACTTTCCTCTTTATTTCACCTGTTTAGCGACACTGGGGATCCATGCAGGTCTGGAAAGACCGTTCTGTCCTCCAGTGACCTGGAGGAGACACCTGGATGTCCCATCAGGTCTGTGAGTGTCCCTCCTCCACAAAAACTAAAAGCTTTTCTTTGTTTGGTGATTGTTAGATTTTCAGCCGTTCCACAGAATAAATAAAACTTCCTTCGTTTAAATCATATCAGACGTGTAACTGAACGACGACTCACTCCTTCTGCAGGACTCGGGGCGACCGGCAGGTCCAGGACGACACCGGTCTCTCCTCCGGTCTCCTCGCTGGCTTCCGGCCTCTCGGCTGAACTCATGTCCAGCCTGCTGCTCTCCTCACATCTCTCCACCATGACGTCAGCAGCTCACGGAGCAGGTCTCCCCCTGATAATGACAGGAATATGACCAACATGACCCATGATCGGACTGAAATCACTTCAAATCAAACTAATCCTCCATAATTTGGTACCAGTGGCATTTCAGCGACTATAAACAAAATAATCTGCTTTAACACATTAGATTTTTTTTTTTTTTTTTTTTTCATTAATTTTGGTCTGATTAGTGCAAAATTTTAAAGTTCAGAGGCTTAAAAACTGACTTTGCTTTGCAAACATTACAAATAATATGAAAATGGCACTAGAGGGCTTCCATAGTTTTGTGGAAACATGATATAAAACAGTTCCCAACATGAAATCTGAACTGTTGTCAGTCTCAGTGACTCAGAATAAAAACCTGAATAAACACCGTGACGCTCGCGCGCAAGCTGATGAAGTACAACCAAACATAAGGAGGCTGCAGGAGCCGCCAGCAGGCTGCAGGAGCGTCCGAACCGGGACCCGAACCGAGCCGAGCCCCGCCGAGGATAAACCCGCCCCCGTGCGCGTCCCTCTCACCGCCTTCACGAGCCACAACCGGACCGCTGGTGATCCTCTACGGCGGGTTTTACCGACCTGGATGTGGAGAAAGAGGAGCATCTCCGTCCCGTGTGTCCGTGTGTGTGTTCGGACTTCCAGGCTGGTTTCCTGCAGGAGGAGCCACCGCCGGGTTGCCAGGTCCTGAGAGAGAAACAAGCCGCTGCGGCACATGCAGACGTTCCGCTAGTTTCTGATGCGCGTATACGCCTACAATTACGGTACCTTCGTCCCACCGCCGCTTTCATCAGAATATCAATTATTAGACAATCCTCTATCAAACATATTGGTTTTAATTTTAATAAAATCTGGAGGAAATTTTGATTTACATCCGATAAATGTCTGTTTGAGACGGAAGCCGTAATGTCCAGTTTACACGCGCACATCAAACATGGTGGAAACGACATGACGGCAGCGAACAACTGAGACGTTTCTAACAAAGAATGTGAGATTGTTTCTTTTTCTTTTTTAAAAAAATAAAACGAATTTGCATTTGCCCTTTGGGGATTTCCATCCGGGCTAAACAAAGTGTTTGTTAAAAGGTGATAACAACCATTTTTCCATCAAAACAATAATTTTCCATAAATTAAAAAAAGAAAGAAAAACCCGTCCACATAATAAAGGGGTGCAAAATAAAAGTATCAGATTTACTATTTAAAACAAAACTTCAAATAAATAATATAAATATATTTATTATATATAATATATAATATAATATAAATAAATTTGTATTCATTTCGACAGGTTCAAAATGTATAAATATTTACATCTGATTACCTCGAGGTGCTAGCTCGATGCTATGTGTAACAACTAAAATGATTTTAACATAATAAGGTGTGATGGCATCAGACAAGACTACAAAGTAGCACATGTTTATAATAACCAACATAGTCCAAATATTTTATATTTGGTTTGAGACTGTGTATTGATGTAGTTTATAGTTTTTCAAACATGCTCTGACATTTACATTATTAACACTTTCATCTGGTCTTGGGCCTTCTTATTTATCTGACCTGGTTTTAAGGTATGAGCCCTCGCGGACCCTGAGGTCCTCAGGTACCGGCCTTCTGGTAGTTCCCAAGGTTCGGACCAAAACCTATGGTGAGGCGTCATTTTGCCATTATGGCCCCCGCCTTTGGAACAGCCTGCCTGAGGGCCTCAGGGCTGCAGAGACTGTCCATGTTTTTAAGAAAAGGCTCAAGACCTACCTTTTTGGTTTAGCTTATAATTAGGTTTTATTCCTTTTAATAAGTTGGTCTTTTTTTTTTTTTTACCCTGTCATGGTTTTATTTATTTACTTTTTTATCTTTTTAACTAGTTTATAGTTTTTATAATTCTGTTTTGATTACTGACTTCCTTTAACCAAGTGTATGATTTAGACTTAATTTTTAGGCTTTTAGGTTGTCTGATTCTTATTTGATTTGATTTTATTCTATTTTTGCTATTTTAGGTATTTTAATCCCTCCAGTGTTTTCCTCATGGGGTCCTCCATGTCGGGGCCTATGCCTGCTTTAGCGTTGGGGCCGTCGCCGTGGTTGTGTCCCTGTCTGGGTGGGCACTGCAGGCTAATAGCTGTAGTGTGGACCTGGTCTCTGGGGGGCTGCCAGTGGAGGCGGCCTATGTGGCAATGGGGCGGGGTGGACCCTGACATGGATGGACCCCAGAATATCATTCCTTCACCGGGTGCCAAGACATGTCTTTCGGGATACTCTGTTCTTGGGGTGGTGTGTGTGTGTGTGTGTGTGTGTATGTGTGTGTGTGTGTGTGTGTGTGTGTGTGTGTGTGGGGGGGGGGGGGGGGGGGGGGGGGGGGGATTGTGCTGTTTTAGATAAACTTCGGGGACTGCTGATGTAATGTGTTGTTTTTATTATGTGAAGCACTTTGTAAAGCTGCTATGCATGAAAAGTGCTATATAAATAAAATTTGATTGATTGATTGATCCCCCTCGCTGAACTCAGATGTCCCTAAACCGCTTCTTTAACACAGTTTCATTTGTTTCTCCAACACAAGATAAGATTTACAATAACAGGTTTATCCCCCCCCAAAACTAAAAATAAAAGCAAAAAAAAAGAAAGAAACACACGACGGTAGTTCTGTCTGTAGACGCTGTTATTTCTGTCCTGAATCAAACTGCTGTTTTAAAAACTCTATATTTACTTAAAATTTGCATTTTGTACTTTTTTTTAAGAGGTGGATGTATTTATCTACCTCTCATTTATCCATTAAACGGTTCCATAACTTACAATTTAATCAAATTAATTCTAAATAGTTGAAGCTGTAAAGTAGTTCTCTTTTCTTTACCTCCAGAAGAACAGGCGCACATGTCTCTTCAAATATCTGCTCAAGCTGTAATTTTGCTGCTTCGTTTTCCATTTCCATCACATCTTTAACCCTTTTCCACCAAAAGATCTCTGCTAAGGGCTCGTGTGGCTTTCTGCCAGACGACTGTTATTAGTAATTATTGCAATGAGTATTTGAATAATTGTCCTATTTTTAGTTGACACAATTTTGATGAAATGCCGAACATTTACATTAGAAATGTAAATGGAAAGATGACAATATTCAGATTTTTCTTTTTCTTTTCTGTCTTTGGTTTTCTTTTTTTGTGGGGGGGGGTCTTACATTCTATTATTGTTTTGTTATGAGTTTTGTTTAAAGAATGGCTTTTTAGAGTGTTTATTTGTATATGAAAACTATGGAAACGTATGTAAATATATGTGCAAAATATGGTAGAATACATTTAGAATGTATGTAACATTATGTGAGAATATGTGGAAACATATGTGCATTTATATGTTCAATATGTAGCAGAATACATAAAAAAAGTTTACATTTGAGGTGGTTACATTAATGCTACCAGGACTTTCTTTTATATAAACATTGAACAGCTATTCAGTGATCTATTGGAAATACAGAAATAAAACTTTGATGAAGAGCATGTCTATGTTAAGTTTTACTTATTAATTTAATTTACCTGTCATTCAATGTAAAAAATGTAAGTAACTATTCTTTCTTTTTCCTGGAAAATCTTGCAAAACAATTTGATTATTAAATGAGCCAGCTTGAAAATTTTACAGTAATTACCACATTAAAAAACAAAAATCACGAAAATGTTCCATAATTTTAATGGTGGGGTTTATAACTACTAATACTAACGCAGTTGTTTTTGTAATTTATCCTCTGATTTACTGTTTTTACTATTGTTATATATGTTTTGCATCATTTTCTACACAGTGTAATGTATTCTGTGTGTTGCAGGAGCTGCAGATGGAGATTCACCTTGTAAAAAGCGTGTTTTTCTATATTTGAAGAGCAAGAAAGAAAAAGAAAGAAAAAAATCAGTAAAAACAGAAATATCTAAAATAAGATATAGTATTCATGTTGATAACAGGTGGGACAGGAATGAAGGGACTTATGAGAAAAGATCAGGCTGAAAATGTGTATGATTAACAAACCTGGCAACCCGAGCTGCCCGGGACCCCTCCCCCTCTCCAGTCAGCCTCTCCTGCAACTGTAAACACAGAAACAGCTGATTAAACCAATAAACATGAAGCTGACATCAAACTTAAGGAGATAAAATTCACCGACTTCTTTACAAATGAAGGAGTGTGTGGGTTCTGCAGGTTGGGAAACACCGACATTCCCACTGATGGGGCCGCATTTATCAAACTTCAGACAATTCGTCCCAAAATCCCTCTGAAGAGAAGAATTATGAGCAAAAACGTTCTAAGTTAAAGCTGCGTTCAAAGTCATTTATCGGGTGTCTCACTCACACTTTCAGCAAAGTGTAGGACTGAATTTTAAGTGCTTTTCAGGGATGTTATGATCGACTCCGCCTTGTCTGCACGATCTGTTCAGGAAGCACGATCCGTGATGTCGGCTCATCTGCGCATGCGCGGAAAGAAATACTTCCGGATCGCCGTTTAACACGCTGGGAAATAAAATAATAACTTCCATCCTTAGTAATAATTTTAAAAAATAAAGAAAGAAACAGATGGAGGAATAATCATTCTTGATTTTGAGGTGAATGGTTTGATAAAATTAAAATGGCTGCAGATGTTTATGAAAAAAAAGTGTACGGTTTAGTTTCCATTCACATCTTTTTCAAAGAGTTAGTGGAGTAAAATTTCTGTTGGGGTGTGATTTTGATCCCTTAAAGTCGCCGACTAAATTGTCAGATTACCACATCGGTTTTGATGTAATTTAATGTAATTAATTGTTCACTTAATGAATACAAATGGTGACATTTTAGATTAGACAGATTCTAATAGTAAATTCAATGGTGCGTTCGATTTACCTCCGATTCAGGAAGTGGGGGTGGGAATGAGCTGCGTCACACACGAGTTGGGAGCATCGTTTTGTCGGAAATGGGAAAAATGGGAAAAGCAATATGGATGCTGCGAGGAAACTT